>CM076576.1:505898297-506073660 GCA_034641835.2 Pinus albicaulis | reverse complement strand
GCAAAAATTCTAGAAAATCATCAAAACACCAATACTACTGAGATTCATTAATAGAAAGCTTTTGACAGAAACAATCATCAATCTGGGTAGAAAACAAAAACTGAAAATCAAAATCAAGATAAACTAAAGAAAGAAATCTGAATTTTTTCAAAACTTTAACAGGGTCCTCAGGCTCCAAGATACACAGGTGCGGTCCCGCACTGTTTACACAGGAAAAGTGTGAAACTGCCCGCACTGTGAAAACAAGGTAAAGTGCGGTCCCAGGAAAAACTAGAGAAAAACTTAAAGGATTCCAAAATTTTCAAAAACAGAGAAAACCTAAGCTACCCAGGCAGATGTCAATCAATCAAAAACCAAGAAAATGTTTCCTCAAATCAAAATAAAAGAGAACAAAAAACAACAAGTTCTTTCCCCAGCGAAGTCGCCAATTTGTTGGAGGATTAATCCGTCTTGCGGACAAGACCGATCTCCCCAGTACTAAAAGTATCTAGCAACAAACAGCCAAACATACTAATCTTTCTCTAAGCATGTAAGGTTTACAAAAATCTCTATAGAGGTGTTAAGGACTTACCGTTTGTCCAGTGCTTGTTTGAAGTCGTCAATTTCCCTTGTGTGCTTGAAGGAGTTTTCCTCATAAACCTGCAGTCACAAACAAGCAAAATATACATAGCACCTGTATAGAAATCATCATAAACCTTGCTTATCATAGTGATCAAGGAATCTATGAAATAAACCATTGATTGAAAGCTTATTGAGAAAAATGAGTATATTTGTATTAATTTCAAAAGAATAATATCCTTACAACCTGAGCCTTGATGTTGCACAGGACTTTCCGGGGTCCGAAGCAAGAGTCTCCTTTACTTTGATAAGCTCTGCACCCTTCCAACCAAGACAAATAGAGGTATGCAACCTCTCCTCAGAAAATTCTTAGTTAGCTGAGTCTAAATCTCAACAGCACTTAACTTCAAATATTCTAAAAGCTTGAACTCCCTTTGAGGCTACGCAATGCCTCTTTTTATAGTGGAAAAGAGAAGTTTTTCTATTCCAAGTATGAAGGGATAGAATCCTCCTTCAAAGGGATAAGCTCCTCACATCAAGGGGTTAGCTCCATAAGGTAAGGGATTCATGCACCTCACAAGAGCGGTTCTGCCACCGCAAAATCCATTCTAGAAGCTTCCAGAATTCAATTTTATTGAGATTTTTAGGATTTACTTACGCCTTTTTAATCTTACAGGGGTCCACACCTATAACAAAGATAAAGTACATTCAAGAACGCAGGAAAGCTGAACATTGGGTGCGGGACCGCAGGCAAGATAGCCAAAAAGTGTGACACCAAAGTTTAGGAGACTTTTTAGGAATTTTTTCTGATTTTCAAGGCTTGAAATGAGGAATTGATATGTTAGACTTGCAAAAGGGAGAAGTATGAGTAATAATGAGCTCATACACATAGAAGAATGTCAGGATGACAATTTTTCAGTGTAACAAGGTGGAGGCAGCAACTGATCCTGGGTCATCTGACTATCTCCTGCCTCCTCATCCTCTTCGCCGCTGTCATCAGAGAAGACCTCAATGAAGTGTGCTTTGCCAACAACACACATATGCCCTAGTGCCCACGGCTCCTGACATGTGAAGCATAGCCGCTTCTTCCTCAAATCCCTCCTAGCCTCATCATCTACCTGTGCTCGTCCTGGATTCCCCTTTGGAGGAGGAACCCTCACATACTTCCCCTTGGGCTGGAAAACCTGTCTCTGGGGGTAAGATGTCCGCGTCCGAGGCAATGCATCCTGCAAATCCTTGGTCCTCTTGATAGCATCCTGGAGTGTAGCTGGTCTAGTGGATCTGACTAGACCTCTAAGTGGCTCTGCTAATCCCTCCACAAACATATAGATCATCCGTGTCGCAGATAGATATGGCACCACCATCGAAACCCTCAAGAAATATGCAATGTATGTCTCTGGGCTCCCTATTTGTTTGAGCTTTGTCAGCTCAACAAAATGTTGTTATGGATCCCTCCGGTCAAAACGCTCTATCAATCTCCTAGTGAACTCGGCATATGTCGTAACTGTGGAATGCCCGAGTGTCACCATCCCATGGAACCGCCAGTCCTGGGCCTCACCATCCAAATGTAATGTTGCCACCTTGATGGCCTCCATCTTCGACATCTGGTTAAGCTGGAAATAAATATCCAACTTCTCCACCCAAGACTTTGCCGAACTGTTTGATGATCCATCAAACGTAGGCAAATGAAATCTACTAGAGGCATGGTGGGAATCTCCATCATGGTAATGCCGGTGCCTTCTATGATGGTCGCGGGGTCTACTATCCCACAGGAGCTGCAGAAAATCTTTGAATGTAAGAGCATCCCTAAACTCCTGCTCGTAGGACTGATACTCTGCAAAGTACTCATCTAAGTGCTCGGGCTCTGCCTCCTGCTGGGCTTCTGCCCCTATATCAGCTCCCAAGAAAGTGGGCATAGTAGAGAGGGTAGGTGCACAAGAAGTTGTCGGCTGAGGAGTGTCACACTGAGCAGCACCCTGCTTTGGAAAATGGTGGGATGAACCTGATCCCTCTCCGACCTCAAAAACCCATGGAGTCTCATGCTGCCTAGCCTCCACAGCTGTGAACCTCTAGCCCATCACCTCAATCTTTCAGGCTAAATCGTGCATCGACTTGAGGAGTGCCTCTCCAAACTGTTTGGCCTCTATGTAATCTGACATTGGCACTTCCTGCCTCAAATATACTACAATCTCTACCTCCTCTGCGTCCTTCATAGGCTCTCTCTCCTAATCTACGTTTTCTACCTGGGCACAGTCTTCCTCTTCATAGGTGGCCTCCAACCTATGCTCACAGTCTCTATACTTCCTGCCTCTGTACGGTCTCTTTCCTGATGTCATAGACCATAGGCTGAGCCAAAACTATGCTTTGATACCACTGTAATATCACGTTTCGGGGATATCTCATAAACACAACAAACTCCAACCAGAGATAGACTGGGAGGGAATTTACCAGATATTTCACCTCTAAAAAGAGGACGAGATTCGGAGGCTACCTGGCCCTTTCCAGACTCTGTCTAAGAGTGAAAGATAAACACACCACATGTTATAGAACTAGACCGCTCAAAATAATAATGTAGCAGACATATAATAGAAGGAGAATACAGCAACTACGACAACAACAACAACTACGACAACTCAACCCGAAAACATAGAGAGAAAATACTGAGCCATTTTATTAATCTTAGAAATGTAATGAAATAAAAGAGGTGATCTAGCACAAGGCAAGTGAGAAAACACTCTCAGGAAATGGCTGCTCTATGAACTGTGTCCTAGCTGCTGGAGAAATTCCGTGTAGCTACTACTGCTGGAATTGACTGAAGAACAGGGGTTGATCCCCTTGCCAGAATGAGATGAAAATAAACAAACCTCCTCTCCTCAACAACTTCAACAAGATCGAAAACCACTCCGAGAATGGCCAACCCCCGAAAACACCAAAAACTACCTCCCTAGTGAATTATGCTGGCCTCCAAGGTACATCACAGTGGCTAGATAGAAACAGCTAAAATACTGCCACAAAATCCACCAAACACCTCCGACGGGCAAAGGCTGACCCTCTGCTCGAAATCCCGGTGAAATCGCCTGTAGAAACCCCAATCCGAAGCTCCTCCACAATGGACTACGTCCTCTCTCCCAGTGAATACGCAGTCTCTATAAGCTCTAGCTCCGCAACAAACCCAAACAATGAAATGACTCACAAAATGCAAGAAAACAAACCTTGCCCAAGAAGGCACTTGAAGTCCCCCGGGGCTAAGGGTGAGATCTCTGCACGGAGACACTCGGTGCACTAAACAATGCTGCAGACAGGCTAAACAGCCAGCGTGCTAAAGAAGACCAAAGTCTCACTCTAAAATCAACAAATCCAGAATGATCCAAATGAGGAGGCTCCTCCATATTTTATAGCATTGGTTTCCCTCCAAAACTCATCATAGCCTCTCTCTCCTCCACATCCTCATCCTTATCTGCGCAGAAGCTTGTAGAGTGCATGTAGGCTCCCCTCTACTACGTGGTGTGTGGCTCCCTTGACCCCCCTTGAGTCACAACGTTGTGCCACTAGGTGGATGTCTTATTCTACTAAAGTGAGTTAGACCCTCTCTTCTCACTTTTTATTTATTTACAAACCATAAACATCAAAACTATACAAAGTCGAATATTCCAATTAGCTGTCACTAATTAGGAATATTACAGACCAATATCACAATCACAATATTGCGAAGTTGGAGTGTAAGTGTTGAAGAAATTCGATGAGTGATATGCGATGCAGCGAATGACATGGAGGTGGGATCAATATCGCAATTGCAATATCATGAAATTGGAGCCATAAGTGCTAAAGAAAAAAACAAAAAGGTTACGATCAATGATCTACGATGCAGCGGAAATATCACATCGGTGTTTGAAAGCGGTAAGTGTTGAGGAGAAAAGGTAAAAGTTTCGATTTTTGGTTGCGCAAAAAGGAAATGTGATTGCGTTTGTGGTAAGTCTCGAAGGAAAAATGGAAAAGGCGTGATCTACAACATGTGAGATCGCAATATCGCAATTAGAAGAACTAAGTGGTACGTGTTAAATGAAGAGGGAAAATATTACAGGTTGTGATTTGCAATGTACGGTAGTAGCAGTTTCGAGGAGGAAAGGCAGAGGTTGAGTTCTAATGATTTTCCAAGTGTTTTGCGTTAAAAGAGGTCCAGAGATCGTGAACAATAAAAACAAAGGAATGAGGCGGGTGGAAGGGTTTAAGTGTTTTTTTGAATAAAGGTGGGTGCAATAGTTGGAATAAGTAGGAAAAGGAGGGAATGGAGGGCATAACAGTGATGGAAAATGAAGCAGGGAAGCGCTACAGAGATCTGGGTTTTTAACAATAAGTCTTGCAAACAACTCTATCGATCTTATGCATGATAAACCGATAATTGCATGAAAAATACTGTGCAAAGGAAGACTGGAAAATGACAATGCAACTCTACTTCTAATCTTAGCAAAAGTGAACAGAAACCAATTTTTGGGTCTGTGGGAAGGTTCACCCTCCTCGAGCTCTATTGACAGAGATGCGAAGGGGGTCTTGATCCACAACTTTTTTTTTTTTTTTCTCCTCTATTATATCACTCACAAGCAAATGAAAACTATAACAACATACTGAAAGCAAAAACTAAGTAGCAACTTGAAACATAAATGAAATTATCATAAGCGAAGCTAATAAAATGATAGAAATAAAAGAACCAATACAACCGAGAGGCTAAGGCCCATGGATTGGGTCCTAACCCACGAGCCTAGCTCTCTGAAACTTAAATAAGTAAAATGAAATTAGTCTGCTAATTTCATAAAATAATAAACTCATACATATCTGAAAGTTTGATCACTGAAATAATAAAAAGCTCAATAACTTGCAACAAAATTCTGACTAGAATCAACTAGTATTGACTAACTCCTCCTAGCTCTATCTCTTCTCTATTTATTCTACGGGGTAGCTACCAATGAATCTGTAGAAAATGGTGATTGAGTCCTCTTGACTCCCAGTAAACAAAGATTGAGTGCACTCCTCTTTGATTTGCTTGGCTGCCTCTGGAATTCGAATTGCTGGAGAGAATCCTTGGGATCCTTTGGCTTCCTTTGGAGTTCGAATTTCTAGAGAGAATCTAGGGTGGACAGTACTATAATTTCTCCTTGATGTCTCCTCCAAATATTTATAATAAAATCTTTATAAAAATTCTTAATAAATCATGAATTTCTACACTCCACCTCATATTAGGTACTCAATGTATGTTAGCCTTAATCACCACCTATACTAGCATCATAAAATCAAATAATAATAAAAAGGAAATAAAAAGAGATCTAAGAAAGAAAAAACGATGACCATTAACCCCTCCAAATATGTCTAATGATGGAGCTCATCACTTCATATCATCGCAAAGTATCAAACAAAATAGTACTATAGGATATGACCACATAGTATCATATCGTTATTTCAAATATATTGCAATACATCTCTATTCATAATAATACATATATAATATGACTTATTTACATGAATTTCATGGTAGTGTTCACTACTTCATATCAACTCAGAGTACCAAACACAAGTTCACCAGAAGATATCAAAACCTGAAAATGTAATTGTAGAGGATCATGTCACCACTTCGTAGATGTCGTCGCAAATATTTGTTTATAATATCACATATATATTAGTGTCAATCTACATGAAAATTACCATTGATTTCATCGCTTAATATCACCATACACTACAATAAATCCATGTTATTAAATTCCTCTTTAGCTCCCTTTTTTGATTTTATTGATTGTTTTAGTGTACTTTTCTCCACATTTGAAAAAAAACGACGTTATATATCAGGATGATGCTATTTTTGGTGTTCTTTCACCAATAAAAATGAGTTGATGCTAAATATCATCCACTTTAGTGTCAACATAAATGCCTAGTTTAACGTCTTATTTAGCTCCTAATGTATCTTCATTTATAGCTTCCTATGTAACGTCCTATTTTTCTCTTCTTTATGGCATTGTTTTTAGCGTCCACCTTAGCTTCTATTTTAACTTCCTATTTAAAATCCTATTTCGCTCCTCGTTATTGCATTTTTTTTAGCGTTAACTTTAGCTTCCTTTTAGCTTCCTTCTTAAGGTCCTATTTTTTTTCCTCATTTCTTGTAAAATCTTGCCTTAAAACTCTTTCATTCAGATCAGATGATGGCTATATGGAGAGGTTAATTTTATCTCCTTGTGATGTAATTCAAACACACATACATTAATTATGTACTCTTCTATTTGAAGTGGTATGAGATTTGTAAGATATTATCATTACATTTATGATAGGAAATCAATCATTAGGGATTTTCTCAGTATACTTACGATATGAAGTCAGAGGTTGGATATCTACTCATAATACTTACAATATGAATTTATATATCTCTGGAATATATATTGGTTGGATATTTAATCTATTTCTCCGAGATGTGTGGCATATTTATTGGTTCGAGATATGATATCGTTCTCTAACATATTTGACATATATATTGGTTCGAGATGTCATCTATTTCTCCAAGAGCTTGGGTATATATATTGGTTTGGGATATTATCTATTTTGTGGTATAGTGAGAGGATCATCCTTGTGTTTGTGATCTTGTTAGAATACTTTGTGAAGAGGATATTAACACTTGTGGAAGCCATCTTTTGGTCTTGATGTATAGTTGAAGGATATATTTAAGGAAACGAATATATTTCTTTTATAGAACTTGGGACCACCATTCAGAGGGTTATGTTAATAATTTCCAAGCCAGGTTTTCCCCTAGAGCTAATTACATGCAAACAAGGTCCTCTAAACCCATACCCCCTTCCACTTTGAGCTTCAATCCATGCTCCAATTAACTAAGTTGATTTTTTTTTCATTTTTTTCCACCTTTCCACAGAAATTTTCTTATACACCTACTAATATGATCCAATATTCATTTAAGGGAAAAGAGGATTGATCCCTAGAATATATATCAAGTACACGGGGTGCATTTTATCAAAACCACTCTTCCAGCCAAATTTAGCCCACTAGCACCCCAGGAAACCATTCTATTTTGAATTTATGAAACTATGTTATGTCAGAATTTAGTAGTGGCCCCTTTCAGGGATATTTGAATACCAAGTTATTAGAAATTATTCCAATCCTTATCACATCTAAAGCCTAATATATCGAAGAGTTTATTGAATTTTTGAGGAGTGTAGTACCATCCATAAATTCTACATAATTATACAATACCTAGCCTTAGAATATAACCTTTCACCAAGTCTGAAAAATAACAATGCAAGCTTAAGAAAAACCTATACACACCTTTCACATAATGCAACTTGAAGCAAAACTTGGAAATTCGTATGAAATTTGAAGCATAATTATTTAAGGATCAAACTAAATAGGTAATAATTCAAAATCAAGTAAAATAATTAAATAAACATTCTACAAGTTGAATCAATGAGATTGGCCAATTAATGAATCCTTGGCATGCATTTTAATGAAGAAAAGAAAATTTGGCCTACTTCGCAAAAATGCACCCCCAAACTTCATTACAAGGCCAAATTGAATGATTCAGATTTGAGAGTGTAATTTTTTACTCATAATTAATATTAATTTTGCACATAGAATTTTTTGCAGTACAATAATATGCCATATTGGATTGATTTTGCAGCGTTAAAGTCAAGGTTTGTGTGCCTCAAATAAATGCACACCAATACGTGTACTTAATTGACTGTGAGATAATGATCATTCCAACCTAAATATAAAATTGTTTTATGCAACATATCATAGCCATTTTCATAAAATAAATGTTATACACTGAAATCCAAGTCTTTTAGAATAGAAGTTGATCATTTTTTATATATTGTATGTATTTTTTAGGGTTTTAAGTTTAATATTAGATCAATTGACCTAGTTATTGTTTGAAGATAAATAGGTAAGGAGAATGGAGACAAATAGGACTAGTTCCTATTTTTTGTTTGGAAATGAAGCCTAAGTAGATCTTTGGTTTTAATGCCACTCATTTATTGGAAAATTCCTAAAAAGGAATTCCCAACACACATGAAAATGGTGACTAGAAATATAGGTTTTAAGAGAATGAAGGAACTTGTAGGATTCACTATCAACTATGGCATTTCTTATAGAATTCAGTATTTAAGATCCACCTAGGTGCTAACATGCCATTGTAGAGCTATAAAAAGGGTCTCTTTCACCTCTAATTACCTCACATTAATATGACAATCCGGGAGCATTTTGTTATTCCAAAGAGTGTCTCAGTCTAAGGCTATCACTTGTCAGAGTAATGCTAGTAGTACAGTGTTTAAGAAATACAAGAGTAAACAGATGCTTGTCTGTAACTAAATTACTTCAAAAGAATAAATCACACATTCAGAAAACTCAGCAGCTTATCAGTCAAGGGTTCGGCAGCGATAACCCATCCCTTGGGAAACTGATGGAAAGGAAATTAGAGCATAGACCACGGGTCTGTGAGCTAGACAGTGAACGCCAAAGCTCACTACAACCTTAGATCGTCTCTCACACCAAAACAACAAATGCAAGTAAATGGAACAATAAATAAAGAATTGAACAGCAAATCTGGAATGAAACAGTAATTCTAAAATGGAACAGCAATCAAACAACTAAGTCTCGCGAGTCGTAACCAAACTTAATCTATTAACCCAAATGCATTTTTCGCAATCAAATAACAATCTTTCACTCTTAAGGCAAATTACGCCAAACGCACTAATGGAACAACATTATCTCTGAATCCAATAATCATAAAGAACACTACTTCAAACGAATCTATGACATGAATGTTCAATATAAAAGCTCTGTAACAGAACAATAAGAATATTCGGTTAAGACTAATAACATGCAATTAACTCTGAAAGGATTAATAACATAATGCAGAGTCGATACACGATTCTATCTGTAAAAACCTCAATGATTTAATCTTAACAGAGCATGTAATATCAACTTATAAATCATATCAGATTACCAAATAACAACGATAAACAAACCACGCGGAAATCAAATCGTAGTGATACAGAAGCAAGTGTCCTCCGGGGCTGGGCCCTTAGCCTCTAAGGGTACACCGCCTTAAGTTAATCTAGACGCAGAGATGAGATAATCACCAAACTTATATTAATGCATCGGACAAAAATACAATGAACCAGTTCTCAACGAGACTTAATAATCAGAGTTGATGTTTAACAGAAAATTACATAAAAACGTATCCTCCTAAGCTAACAGTGCTGTCCCTTTATATAAAGGTGACGGCGGAGATGTCCAAGTAATAAGATAAATAAAGCAGCGATCCCTCAGGATCAAAGATCCTGAGGGATTCGCCAAACTGTTAATCCTTTATTCTTTCTTTTCTTTTGCGCCGAGCTGGTGTCTTCTCCTCCTTTTCCGGGCCGATTTGCTTTGATCTGTTTAGCCTTGTTTGCATTCGGTTCTCCTTCAGAGGGACAACAGTTATCTCGACTTTGTCTTTTCCTTTGGAACATAAACTCCTCGTTTTCTCCTTTTCCTGCACAGAAAATAACCATTATCAGCGGTTAAGTCTTGCATATCAATTCCCACATGTTTTGTTATAATTATTTATTATTTTCCAAATTCATGATGCAAAAAGGTTTACAAATTCTACTAAAAAGCCACTGAAATAATCATCGAAAGCATACCTTTTTAGTACTCCACACACCCCCCTGCTTACCTTGTTTCATGTCCTCATGAAAACATTGTATTTGACATGCAAGGCAGTGAGAGAATATGCTGGAGAAGGAGTCTCATGCGGAGGCCTACAGCCATGATGAGTGATTAGATAGTCAAAGAACTGACCTGTTTGCCCCTCAGGCATTTCATACAGAGCCTGGTATCCAGGTGCAGGGTGCCAAATAATTGGAGTGCGAAATCTATATCCTAACCAGGATGGCCCTGCTTTCAAAATGCTCTCGCCATAGAGGTTCAAACGGTTGGCAGCTAATTCAAAATTCTCATACTTAAATGGTTCCCTGAGCTGGATGTTTGGATTAGAGATTCGGTACCGAAATTTGGCTGCATCAATTGCGAGGTCTTTGATGGAAAGAAAATATTCTAAACTCTGTCGAATGAGTGCCTCATGCATGGGTCCTAACGTTTCAATGACACCCGGAGTCCTCATGAGGTTTCTATGTGCTTTCCACAACTGCACTGGGTTCCTAGGCTCAGCCCTTACCCGTAAATCTAGGCCATTTTCCTGCCTCTGGAAAGTATTATAGGCTTTGAGCCACTTAATCTGATTAACCTCGAATGAAATGAATGCTTGTAATTGGATGTCTCCAACAAAAGGGCCAGGGTTCAACTCAGTCTCCTGATCTAGCACAAGGTCATGCAAATAAAGTTCACACAGCAATCTCTGGACCTTCACTCCATAATGTTTACAGCAGTCTATAAAGTCATTGACAATGTTGATTTGTATAGGGGCTCCTGCTTTAACAGCTTTTATTTTTAATTGTAAATACCGTTCTAATAAAAACAGAGCATAGTTTTTAGCAGGGGCCCTACATGCTAAAATGTCATTGTATAAAGAACACAAGGTATTCATATGCTTGATAACAATATCTAGTCTACGGGTTACCTGTGCAACTTCCTCTTGTTCCTTTCGCCACCCTTCAAAGGCCTGGCTTTTGGATTGATTGACGTCCTTTAGTTGCTGCTGTAACTCTTCATATTTTTCTCGGGGGACCGTTTGCTCTCTAAGTTGTTCGGCTTCTTGCTGGGCTTGCTTTATCATCTTATGCAAGGTTTTTGTCTTCGGATCTTTTTTCCATAGGTCAGTGAAGGCCGGGAGTTTTACCTGAACTTTCTTATTATGCTGTTTGGAGTTCAGAACCCTTATTACCCCTGAGGGTGGTGCCTCTGTCTGGATTTTCTTGTCACTGGTCCTTATATCATCCCTTTCTATTTTAACGCGAATATCAGTCTGTTGCTGTTCCTCAACATCATTTGGAACGGCAGCTGTATTTTCAGTAGGGTTTTGAACAGCAGGGCGATTGTTGGCCCTCTTTTTCTTCCCTCCGGTCCTTCTTACCCTCTGGTTTGCTTTCATAATTCTAATTTGTTGTCTGAGCTGGGTTATTGTATTCAATAATTTCTGCCGTTCTATTCGCAATTTCTTAATTTCCAGTGTTTCATTAGAAGGAACAGCAGGCTGTCTGCTGCGGTTTGGACCATGACTAGTTTCTGGATCTTTCTGTTGGGGTGCTTCCTCGCTGTTCTGCTCTGGCTGTTCTGGGGTAGGAACCTTGACTGGTTCTGTCTCTTCCTGGGCAACTGCTTTTTCTGCTCCTACTCCCTCCGGAATTTCCTCTGGTGTCTTGGGAACAGATTGTTCCCGTTCAGTATCTCTTATCTCCTCTTCATCATGAACAGGCAGATTTCCTTTTTCTGCCTCTACTGCATGTGATTTTTCAGATGTGTTTTCTTCTTGGGGTTTTTCGTGGAGGTATACTGGACTAGAAGGTTGGCCATACTTACCCATATTGGCCAGGACTGCGGCCAATTCATCTTCTCCCATTGGGTCTTGTAATGGGCTACCTTCCTGCTGTCCCATTTCCCCCTCCTGTCTGGATTGTTCAGCTTCTGCCTCTGTTTCCATTTCTGAAAGCTCAGCTGCTTCCTCTTTTTCCTCTTCGGATTGCTCGTCCTCAATTACCACTGGTTGGATGGTGCTTTCCTGGAGCTTTTCCAGCCTTCCTCGCATCCGAGCTAACCGGGCTGATTTTCTGGGCTTCTCTATCCTTCCTCGCATCCTAGGTAACCGGGCTGATTTTCTGGGCTTCTCTAGCCTTCCTCTCATCCGAGTTAACCGGGCTGATTTTCTGGGCTCCTCTGGCTGTTCGGGTGGATCGATGGCATGCTTGCGCTTTGCCGATTCCTGGTGTATCTCTGGTCGTTCTGATGCACTAGCAACATGTTTCTGTTTTACTAATCCTCTGCGTTTTGCCGGACGTTCTGGTGTGCTTGTAGAATGTTTACGTTTTGGGGATGGTGCTGTCAATCCCCCCTCAATCATTACAATCAGCTCTTCCCAGCTGCTCTGCTGCTGGGTGAGACTATGACTAACTATTAATCGCATTAACCCATGGTGACTGACAACTGACTCTACATGTTGTGCCTTTTTTATGCTTCGTGCAGCATCATGCAGTAATGAATTCAGAAGTGCAGGTAGGTTTACAGAGCATTTCTGCTTTAAAATAGCTAAGAGTTTAAGATGTCGTGGTCTTACCACGTCTTTCCTCCCCTCGCAGGTGATGTAGTTCTGCACTGTCCTTGCTAATTCCGTCCAGGGTTATCCTAGCGTTGCTGGCAGAATGCCCTTCCCCTTAATTGTCAAGCTCTGACCTTCGTCCTGGAAAATTTCCATGATCTTCTGTAATCTTTCCTTCTTTAATGTCCATACTGGTCCGGTGGCTGGTAGTCCCGAAACTTCTGCAATTATATCGTCGGTGACCGCTATCCGCTTCCCCCTTACTGTGGAGTGATCATCCTGCAGGTTCTGCAAAAATTCCATCGCTACTGTTTCGTCAGACTCCTGCAGGCGACCGAGATAATTCAACCATCCTGCTCTTTCCAGGATTTCCCGGGCAGCAGCGGAGATTGTCAATTTCTGGGGTTCGCTTCGAATTGCCCTTCCTCCCATGGTTTCACTGTGGATTCTCAATGGAACAAAAACTACTTGTGCTGTTTGAAACACAGAGAGGGTGATAATCGCAAGATTTCGAAAAAAACACAGAGTATGCAACAATGCAACGGAAATGGATTATGAACAACAACTTGTGTAAAAATAGAAATGCCATGCCGTTAAACCATGCCATACCGTCGTACACTATCTTTCCCGAATGGTGAGCTGACACGTAATTCAGGGAATAATGAGGTTAACCTCCCCCCCCCGCAATGTGATAGGCTGTCCCAGCCGGCAAATAAAGGAGCGGCACCCGATCTGCAACCGAGTCAGAAAGGAACAGCATATGGAATTATGCCATGTTTAGAAGGACAACGAATTACCGAAATCGAGGCGGAGAGTTGATCGCGTATTACGTAAGAGGCTGCTGTGTTATGATATGAGGCTGGTGGGTAGGACATCTATTGTACTTGCCAAATCTCAAGTGGTCATGGTCACTTCCTTTGCCATGATTGTTGATGATAAATGTTCATGCGATGTATAAATCGGGAAATAATATATGATTAGTTCCTAGGATATAAGAAACAAAAGAGTATTAGTATCTTACCCATTGGTGTAACTAAGGTGACTTCAATACCATTAACAGTGCTCTGCTGCCGACAGGTGTCCATAACCTTGGCAGAGTTGTTTTTTTCACCCTTGGAACCATGATCCTTTGTGTATACTTAGGAATGTTGTTATGTCAAAATGTAGACCATTATGCTGGCTTGGTGACCAGTTAACCATAATGCCATTCACGAGGAAGGATCGAAACGTGGGCAGGCCGGCTCGTGATCAGACCTCCTGTTCCAAGGTTCGTTTATTTGATATACCTTTTGGACCATATCCTTGGTGTGGTGGCCATAATGGGAATGCCACTTCACTTCCATCCTCATGATCATGGTAGGCTGGCTCTTAATGAGACCCCCTATCCTGCATTTGACATCTCACATATCATGTTCAGATATTTTTTCTTTTTCATAGAGTACTTTTCCTTATTTATACACAAAGGGTGGTTCAACACTCCTTAAGAGTAGGAATGGTGGAAGAAGTCTTATCATCTCAATAGGAAGATATAAGCCCTTTTATCTTATTCCTAAATAATAATCAAAGAGGGTTAAAGGGATCAGCATGATAAAGATAACCAATCAGGGAAAAATTAGTAAAACAATGACAACAAAAGATAAGAAATAAGTATGTCCTTCCTTTTGTCCTCTTACTAATGCAGAGCCTTAGAGATATAGCGATTTATGGTTTGCGGATTTCGGTATGTTGTGATTTTATATTCATTGCACAAGTACATAGCTGTATCTTAAAGACTTGAAAGAATACGGGCAAGAAGCATCCTCAATTTAGATCAGCAAAAGGAATAAGCTGTTTCACAAGGAGAGAAAAAGTATGCTAGTGGTGTTCCTTTGGGAAAAAGAAACAACGACGGATGATAGAAAAAGGAACAGCAAAAATGCAAATGCCGTTCTTTTGAAAAAGGAACAGCAAAAATAAAAATACTACAAAAACACTCAAAATGTCGTTCCTTTGAAAAAGGAACAACAACAACAAAAGAACGTTGTTTCTTTGAGAAAAAAAGGAACAGTGGTAACCAAAAATGCTGTTCCTTTGGAAAAGGAACAGCAAAAGACGTAAAAATGCCGTTCCTTTGGAAAAGGAACAGCAGAGATCCAGAATGCTGTTCCTTTAGAAAAGGAACAGCAAAACAAGCAAAGCCAACAGCATAAAAAAACACGCAAATGCCATTTTTTAGAACGGCAAAAATCGACACTTTGAGAAAGAAAAGGAACAGAAAAAAATGACAAGAAAACATTTAATTCAAACATATGTACAAGAACGACTCAAAGACAAGAACTTATGTACAAATTGTAAAAAGAAATGAATTCCTTAATGAATTACAGGTGAGGAAGATTTCTCTTCCTCTCCTAAAATCTCCATATCAGTGTCTCGGCGTAGCTGCTGGCAGAAGGATTCCCGAGTGAGTGGTTTGCGATAGAGATGAACTCGGTGGCCATTTACTTTGAATGCATATCCATAACCGTCAATAGTAATTAGAGTAAGGGTTCCGTTGTCATGCACCTTATGGATTTCGTATGGTCCCAACCATCGAGTCTGAAGTTTTCCAGGGAAGTCCTGAAACCGAGAGTCGTATAACAGAGCCCAGTCTCCCTCGTGGAAGACTTTGTTCTTGATGAGCGCATCATGCCATTTAGCTCGTTGCTGTTGAATCAATGCTGTATTTTGCAGTGCAGAAAGCCTAATTTCGTCTAATTCATTGATCTGCTGTAGTCGATTGATTTGTGCCTCGCTCAGATCTAGGCCAACTTCCTGTGCTGTCCGTAATGTTTGGATTTCAAATTCTATGGGAAAAATGGGTTGTTTTCCGAACACTAATTGATAAGGTGAGTAACCGGTGGTGCTCCTCCATGTGGTTCTATAGGCCCAGAGTGCTTCAGGTAGTCGGGTAGCCCAATCACGCCTATGTGACGCAATGGTTTTTGTTAGGATTGATTCTATTATCTTATTGCTACTTTCTACCTGCCCATTCGCCTGTGGGTGATATGGAGTAGTGATTTTATGCCGGACGTGATAATTGTTGAGTGTTGCAGCTAATTTATGCCCAACAAATTGTGGTCCTCCATCTGTAATTATTTCCCTGGGAAGGCCATAACGAACAAATAGATGGAACAGGAACTGTATGACAGAGTCCTCTGTGGCTCTTGGAAATGCTTCTGCCTCAACCCATTTGGTGACATATTCTGTTGCCACCAAGATATATGTTTTCTGATTTGATGAGGGGTTGATGGGTCCAACGAAATCAAGATCCCATCGCTCGAATGGTTCGATGACTAACTGTGGTTTCAGAGGCATCTCATCAGCTTGACCAGGTCGTCCTGCTCGCTGGCAGCTGTCACAGGCTTGGACAAATTTCTTTGCATCTTTGAAAATCGTAGGCCAGTAATATCCAGTCTGCAATACTTTGTGTCCAGTTCTACGCTCAGCGAAGTGTCCACCACACGGTCCATCGTGACAGGCTTTTAGGATGTCAAAGATTTCATCTTCTCGAACACATCGCCCGATATGCATGTCTGCCCCTGTGTGAAACAAATAGCCCCCAATCCACGAGAATCGAGCACTCTTCTGAACAATCTGCTTGCGCTCATTAGGGGTTAAATGTTTTGGTAGTTTACCTACTGCGAGGTAGTTGGCAACATCAGCATACCAGGGTGTTTGAACGGCAACAGCAAACATGTGCTCATCCGGAAATTGATCTTCAACTGCTGCTGCATCGATTGGTTTTGGTATTCTCGAAAGAAAATCGGCTACAGGGTTTTCTTTGCCAGGCCGATCCTTGATTGTGATATCGAATTCCTGCAATAAAATCAACCATCTAGTTACTCTGGCATTCGTGACAGGCTTATTTTCTAAATATTTTATGGCAGAATGGTCTGTATACAAGATAACAGGATAGCCTGTAATATAATGTCTAAACTTATTGACAGCATGTATTACAGCTAGGAATTATTTTTCAGTAACAGTGTAATTTAATTCAGCAGGGGATAAATTTTTGCTAATGTAATAGATAGCATATGGTTTTTTATCCTCTTCCTGCCCAAGGACTGCGCCAATGGCTGTATCTGAGGCATCAGATGATATCTGGAACGGTAGGTCCCAATTTGGTCCTCGAAGGACTGGGGCTGTGGATACGAGCTTCTTTAAATCCTCGAAAGCACGGTCACATTTTTTTGTCCAAAGAAAATCAATGTTACCAGTTAGTGCATATAAAGGAGCAGCAATGTGCGAATAATGTTCTATAAATCGTCTATAATAACCAGAAAATCCAAGAAAGCTACGTACCTCTGTTTGAGTAGTAGGAGTGGGAATGAGCAAAAGTATTTGGATTTTGGCCGGGTCTACCTGAATGCCGGCTGCTGAAACATAATGTCCTAGAATAAGTCCTTCAGTCATCATCATGAAAATTTTTTCGTGGCTTAAGCAAAGCCTGGTAACAATGCAGCGTTGTAGGACTTTTTCTAGGGTGTCTAGAGCTGGATCAAAATCGTCTCCATATGGTGTAAAGTCATCCATGTAAACTTCAAGTCCATCATTTATTAAATCTGCAAAAATGCTAAGGATAGCCCTCTGAAATGTGGCAGGAGCATTACATAGGCAAAAAGGTAGAACTCGATAGGCAAATGTTCCCCAGGGACAAGTAAAAGTAGTTTTATCCTGGTCTTCAGGGGCAATCTGAATCTGATTGTATCCACTGAAGCCATCCAGGAAAGAAAAGAATTTCTTTCCTGCTAAAGTATCTAATACTTGGTCTATGAATGGGAGAGGAAAATGATCTTTTTGTGTTGCCTTATTTAGTTCCCTATAATCCACACAAATTCTCCATTTTCCATTCTTTTTTGGTACCACCACAAGCGGAGAGACCCATTTACTATCAGAAATAGGATAGATAAAATTGACATCTAAAAGTTTCTAAAGTTCAGCTTTTACCACATCCTTTAGATGAGGATTAAGTCTCCTTTGCGGCTGACGAACAGGTCTGGCATCTTTTTCTATATAAATGTGGTGTGTACATAACTGGGGATCGATTCCTTTCATATCAGGGTAATCCCATGCAAATGCTTCTTGATATTTCGTTAACAGATGGATGAGCTTAGTTTCTTGTTCAGGTGTGAGATTAGCATTGATGTTTAAAGTTTTTCCCGGTGAAATTTCCACAGTTTTACTATTTGCAACAGAAGTAACAGGTATTGTTTGGTCATGCGTATCTTTCAGAGGATCTTCCTCTAATTCATTATCAAATGCTGCTTCTATCATGTGACATTGTGTGCGAGGTTCAGTTTGACTAATGAAATTATTAATGGCATCATCTTCTGTTTGGTCTTTAAAATCAAGTGCCTCTTGTATAGTTAATGGAGATCTGATGTTATCAGTAAGGTATGATACAGGGTGCTTATTAGTTTTGATTATTGTGACACTTGGCTGCACTGGAGGATATAGAACTAAATTTTTGCTATTCAGTCCTCTGGTTATGGTTATATTTCCCTGCCGGCAGCCAATGTAGGCATCGGCAGTGGCAAGCCAAGGTCTACCTAAAATTAGCGGGTGTCCATCAAGTCGGGTTTTTGGATTAATTATCAGGAAATCGGTTGGATACTCCCAGGAATCAACAGAGACCATGACATCCCGTAGAATACCCTCTGGTCTAACCACAGATCGGTCAGCCAATTCTAACAAAGTAGAGGTGGGTTCTACTGATGTAATGCCGAGCTTTTGGCAAGTAGTGATTGTTAAAATATTAATTGCAGCTCCTAAATCAACTAAGGCATTAGACAGGGTCTGACCATAAATTTGAACAGTTATAATTGGATTCCCTGGGTCTTCATATTTAATGGGTGTTTCTCTCCCAGATAATAGGTCAGATAAAGTACCGACTACTTGGACTCTTGGATTATTTGTTATATTCCTCCTTGGTTTCTTTATGCACAACTCTTTGATAGTTTTTGCGTATATAGGAATGTCTTGAATGGCTTGGGGGAATGGAATTTTTATGTACAGATTTTGTAATTCTCCCAGAATGTCAAAGTCAGGATATTGTATGGGTCGAGGTATGGCTAATCGTTCTGGGAATGGAGGAGAGGATGTGGTTGCTTTATTATGAGTCTGTTGCTTATTTACATCCTCTTGTTGCAACTGATGTTCTCTTGGTAACTGATCTTCAATATGAACTGTTTTATCTCCCTCAGTTTCAATTATGCGTCCAGATCTTAACTGAAGATCATTGCACTCCCTTAGGTCGGGTCCTATTTCTGGTGATTCTATGATTTGGATAGATTGGACCTGTCTGTTATTTGGATTGGGATCGGGTTGGGCTGGGAGTTGCGGTCTCAGGTTAGACTGGGGATTTTGTTGTAAGGCTGGCAGAGTAGGTTGAGGGAGTGGAATAGTTCCAGCTGGCTGGTACATCGGTCTTTGCCAGCTTGTCTGCCAGGGTGAACTTTGTGAAGTAGGGGGAGTCCATTGTGAAGGATATGGGCCATTTTGCCAATATGGTGGAGTGTAAGGGAAATTCGGCCAACCAGATTGGCTTGTTTGATTCAGCCATGGATTTGAAGAAGGAAACGATTGTGGTGACCAGTTTGAAAATGGGGGTTGAGATTGATTTTGCCACATACCATATCGTTGAGCATTATACTGTGGGGGTTGAAAAAAAGAGGTTGAGTCTGGAAACATACCAGATTGTCTGGGCTGCCACTGGCAACGCTGGTTGATCGAGTTCACCGATTCTGGTTTTTCTTCTGCTTCCTTATATACCGCTTTCAATCCAGGAAGTGAGGGGCAGCTCTCCGTAAGGTGATCTTTTGTACAGATGGCGCACGTTTGGACTTTATCCAGTGTACATTCCTTGTGGCTATGTTTTTTTCTGCATCGGGGGCAGAAGATCGCCAAATTCTGTTCTGCCTCCATCTGCTTCTGTTTAGCCTGCACAATATCAAGTTGTGTAGTTAGTGTCCCCAGAATATCAGTTTTGAAATTTTCTAATAAATTTCCAATTTCTGCACGTGTTACTCCTTTTGTTGATACTCTGTTATCTCTTGCAAACCGATCATATTCTGTCGGTTTTATTCTTGTGCTTCCTCTTGAACTCCTGATACATAAATCAATGATGTCAGCAAAATTCTCTTGATAAATATCCCCTTTTCCCATGATGTTTAATGTTTCAATCCATTGTTCCTTCATGCCCCTTATTAATGAAGTTTTTAACACATTATCAGGTAAAGGTAGTGATGCATAAGGAGATCTTTGTAGATTGTACTGAAAACGTTCCACATACTCCTCCAATGTTTCGTTCGGTCTGGCTGTCATTTGGAATATTTCGTCTTTTAATTCTCTAGACCTACAATAATCCTGATATTTTTTTAAGAAGGATTCTTTCATTTGATCCCAATTGTTGATAACCCCACCACCTAGTCCCATAAACCATCTTAAAGCAGCCCCTTTTAATGTAGAGGGGAATAATTTCAATTTCTGGGGATCGGTGGTGTAATCATACCCCCTGCATAACACATCGAATTCGAATAAAAATGCATCCGGATCTTCTGATGTGAGACCGTGAAATGTAGGGATATGTTGAAGAGGGATAGCTTTCATGGGTGCATTTGCTGCAGAATCCACTATAGGATATTGTAATGTAGAGGTTTGAGCATTTGGCTGGTTCTGAGCCATGGGATCGAATATATGCCAATAACCTTCCGGGATATCTAGGAGGGTATTCCTAGGTTGAGAGGGAATGGTTTTGACAGGGATAGTTTTAATAGCACTTCCCTTATCTGGAATAATGAGAATACCTGATGTCTGAGGAGATTGGATTCCTTCAACAATGATTTTCGCAGCACTCCCCTTATCTGGGCTATTTAATGGCCGATTTGTTCCAATAGGAGATTTTGGTTCCTTGGTTTCCCCTGTTTCTCCTTCTCCTTCACAAAAGTTGCTGAAATTCCCTTCCTGCAATAGTTCTAGAGTAGAATTTTCAATTTCTTGAAAGTCCTGCTCTTCAGTTTGACTATGCACCTCAGCAAAGGCTACAGATGGTGATCCTGTGGCCTGAAGGGAACTAGTAGGCTGTTTAGAAATGTTTTTCCTGGGGCCTACTGATGGCTGAGATTCTGTTTTCTTATAGATTTCGTCTATGAAGGTCGTTCAGCCAAGGGTCACCGGCCCCTTAGCTTTTTCAGGCTTGGATGGGGGTTTGATATTCTTTTCTGGTCTTTTCTGCTTAGTCATGCACTCAAATGAACTACCAAATTCTATTCAAACAAAGAAAAAACAAATCTGTTAGGAAAGCGGACAGTGGAGCAGGGTTTTTACATGCTCCGCACGTAGGTTCTTACCTTCCGTTTTTAAGATCCAACTCTTCCCCAGCAGGTTCGTACACTACTCTGAAAAAGACAAATGGCTACACTCTTTCCCCAGCAACGACGCCAAAATGTAGAGCTATAAAAAGGGTCTCTTTCACCTCTAATTACCTCACATTAATATGTCAATCCGGGAGCGTTTTGTTATTCCAAAGAGTGTCTCAGTCTGAGGCTATCACTTGTCAGAGTAATGCTAGTAGTATAGTGTTTAAGAAATACAAGAGTAAACAGATGCTTGTCTGTAAATAAATTACTTCAAAAGAATAAATCACACATTCAGAAATCTCGGCAGCTTATCAGTCAAGGGTTCGGCAGCGATAACCCATCCCTTTGGAAACTGATGGAAAGGAAATTAGAGCATAGACCACGGGTCTGGGAGCTAGACAGTGAATGCCAAAGCTCACTACAGCC
Source organism: Pinus albicaulis (assembly GCA_034641835.2). Lineage (NCBI taxonomy): Eukaryota > Viridiplantae > Streptophyta > Pinopsida > Pinales > Pinaceae > Pinus > Pinus albicaulis. Next base: position 506,052,057 of record CM076576.1, on the reverse strand, counting down.
TTAGATCATCTCTCACACCAAAACAACAAATGCGAGTAAATGGAACAGCAAATAAAGAATTGAACAGCAAATCTGGAATGAAACAGTAATTCTAAAATGGAACAGCAATCAAACAACTAAGTCTCGCGAGTCGTAAACAAACTTAATCTATTAACTCAAATGCACTCTTCGCAATCAAATAACAATCTTTCACTCTTAAGGAAAATTACGCCAAACGCACTAATGGAACAGCATTATCTCTGAATCCAATAATCATAAAGAACACTACTTCAAACGAATCTATGACATGAATGTTCAATATAAAAGCTCTGTAACAGAACAATAAGAATATTCGGTTAAGACTAATAACATGCAATTAACTCTGAAAGGATTAATAACTTGATGCGGAGTCAATACACGATTCTATCTGTAAAAACCTCAATGATTTAATCTTAACAGAGCATGTAATATAAAGCATATCAGATTACCAAATAACAATGATAAACAAACCACGCAGAAATCAAATCGTAGTGATACAGAAGCAAGTGTCCTCCGGGCCCGGGCCCTTAGCCTCCAAGGATACACCGCCTTAAGTTAATCCAGACGCAGAAATGAGAGAATCACCAAACTTATATTAATGCATCGGACAAAAGTACAATGAACCAGTTCTCAACGAAACTCAATAATTAGAGCTGATGTTTAACAGAAAATTACATAAAAACGTATCCTCCTTCCTTAAGCTAACAGTGCTGTCCCTTTATATAAAGGTGACGGCGGAGATGTCCAAGTAACAAGATAAATAAAGCAGCGATCCCTCAGGATCAAAGATCCTGAGGGATTCGCCAAACTGTTAATCCTTCGTCTTTTCTTTTCTTTTGCACCGAGCTGGTGTCTCCTCCTCCTTTTCCAGGCCGATTTGCTTTAATCTGTTTAGCCTTGTTTGCATTCGGTTCTCCTTCAGAGGGACAGCAGTTATCTCGACTTTATCCTTTCCTTTGGAACGGCAACTCCTCGTTTTCTCCTTTTCCTGCACAGAAAATAACCATTATCAGCAGCTAAGTCTTGCATATCAATTCTCACATGTTTTGTTATAGTTCCTTATTATTTTCCAAATTCATGATGCAAAAAGGTTTACAAATTCTACTAAAAAGCCACTGAAATAATCATCAAAAGCATACCTTTTTAGTACTCCACAGCCATGATAATACCTCATAAAAATAAATAACATTTCAATGCTAAAAAAATATAAATATTAAAAGATGAAAACTTAAAAACAATCTCAGAAAAACACACAATACCTCATAAACCAACAAATTTCATCATCATGTGCATCAATTCCATAATAGTTCTACTCTTCTTCAATACTAGTGGAATTCCAAGCAAGAAAAATCAAAAGGTAAAATATAGTGAACTCCTTCCTCTTGTCACCAATGTGTTATGATTTACAAATTAGAAGTCTCTTTCTATTTATACATGACCTAGGAGAACTTTGAAATATGTGGGGAACATACCTCCCCACATAGCATGATGCACATCCTCATTAAATTTGGGTGGATAATAAATCATCCTCATTTCATTTGTTTTTTGCATGAATACTCCAATTTTGATTGATTTTATAGGGTAAAAGGTAGGGATTGTGTGCCTCAAATAAATGCACACTAGGACCTATAATTAATTGGAAATGTAGAAATGATAATTCCATCCTATAAACACAAACATTTTATAGAACATATCATACTCATTACCATAAAATAAACCTTACTCACTAAAATCCAAGTCTCTCAATGTACCAATGCATCATATCTACGAATGTTCAAGTCGGAACACATATGCACTTCCAGCCTGAACCAATTCCACTCTTGGTAATGAAATTTAAAATGTGACATTATTGGACAATACCTAACTTTAGGATAAAACCATGCACATTTCTGACAAACATCCTACATAATTATTTTTCCCACATCCATAACTTTTACATAAGGAAAATCGAAGAAAAACTTAGAATGTCGTATGAAATATAAAGTATAAATATTTAAATCTATCACGATGTAACAGTGTGTAAAATAGTTAAATAAAAAATCTACAATTTGAATCAAACAAATTGGCCAATAAATGAAGCCTTGGCATGCATTTTAGCGAAGCAAGGAAATTTTGGCCAGCTTCACAAAAAAGCACACCTAAAAATCATTTCAAGGCAAAATTGAATGATTCAACTTGGAGAGTATTTTTTACTCATAAGTAACATTAATACAATTAAATTTTTCTAATTTAGCGATATGAAGTTCTAAGTAATTGTAAATGAAAGTGTTACATCAATCACAGTTCACGGTGGCCTCCTAAAAGTGTCAAAATTTTTTGAACAACAAAAACTTACTGGAAAAAAATTAGTGTCTAAAATTACTAAATAAATAATATAAAATTTGAATCAATTAGATTGGCTAAGGAATGAAGCCTATGTGTGTATTTTAGTGAAGCAAGGAAATTTTGGCCCACGTCAAAAAAATGCACGCCCAACTTTTATTTCAAGGCCAAATTGAAAGATTCAAGTGGGAGAGTGTTTTTTACTCATAATTAACATTAATACAATTAAATGTTTGCAATTTTTCATAGATATAAGTAAAATTATTTCAATTAAAATTTTCTAATTTAGTGATTTGAAGGTTGAAGTTAATGTAAATGAAAGTGTTGTAGGAAGAAATAGATGATGAAAGGTCATGAAGGATTGTGAAAAATTACAAAACATCCTAAAATATTGTGAAATATGAGGAAAGATCATGATGAAAAAAAAACCACTAAAGATCATAGAATATCAAGAAAAATCACAAAATATCTTAAAATATGATGAAATATGATGAAAAATCACGAAAGACGACGAAATATCGCAAAAGATCAGGAAAGGCCAAAAAGGATCGTGAAAGATCCCAAAAGATAGTGAAACATGCTAAAATATTCCGAAACATGACAAAAAGTCACAAAATATAAAAAGATATCACCTAACATCCTAAAAGATCATGAAAGATGACGAAAGATGACGAAAGGTCACAAAGGATCATGAAATATTGTGAAACATCATAAAATATTGCGAAAGATGATGAAAGATCATGAAAGATGAAGAAAGATGGTGAAATATCACGAAAGATAACGAATGATGATGAAAGATCGTGGAACATCACAAAAGACTACGAAATATTTTGAAATACCATGAAATATCACAAAACATCCTAAAATATCATGAAAGATGACGTAGATCAAGAAAGATGATGAAATATTGTAAAAGATGATGAAATATTGTTAAAATTTGTAAAACTCCAGGAAACATGTTGAAATATGATGAAGTTTCATGGAATGTCACAAAAGACCACGAAACATCCTAAAAGATCATGAAATATGACGAAATATCTTGAAATATCATGAAAGATCGCAAAAGATCATGAAATATCACAAAATAACGTGAAAGAGGACAAAACGTCACATAAGATGATGACATACCAAAGAAGATCGCAAAATATCGCAAAAGGATGCAAAAGATCGTGAAACATCCTAAAATATTGCGAAAGATGAAAAACGATCATGAATGATGACACAATATCATGAAAGATTGTGAAACATCCTAGAATATGATGAAAGATGACAAAAGAAAGGAATATATTTAATTTAATTAAATAGTACACAATTTGAATCAAGTTTAAGATTAGGTCAAGTGACCTAGTTAGGACATTTACTATCAAAAGGTTTGGGTACCATTTTAATGCAAAAAGGACATTTACTATCATTTATCAATAAGAAATTGCATCATAAATTGTTTTTCAACTCTACCTATGAGAAATAAGTGATGGCCATATTACATGCCATCAAAATCTTGCAGTCCAATTTTTAAAAGTGTTATTTTAAATAAACTATATCTTATATTTAAATATTAAATTTTATTTCTGAGAAAAAATATGAGTAAAGGAGAAAAGTTAAATCACCTTATAAACAATTTTATTGACTTAATAAAATTGTATTTTCTTTGTGCGTGCATTCCTCACGGTTTATTTAGCATGCATTCTTGCATTCAGGTAGTATGCCTTGAACCAAGACAATGATGGCCTCAATTGAAACAAGGGTGTCCTATTCCTTATAAATAGTTGACACATCGTGTTCCTAGGAGAATTTCTCAGTCAAAAAATTAAAATATGACATTGATAAATGGAGAGATACAAAAAAATTTCCACCAAGTATGTTAGGTATCCTTGTAAGAGAAGAGGTTTCTAAATTTATATTTGGATGGTTAAATTTACAAAATGATGAGATAGATGAGGCCATAGAAAATTATGATGATAAATTCATGGAATTAAAAATATTTGGGAAAATAATGTACTTGTACCTTGATTTGGCTGCAAAAGAGACAAAAATTCCATGCAAAGGGGGAACAATATTTAACTCCAAGAAAACCCGTAAATTGGAAAATATATAAATTTCCAGTGAAATATATGTGAAAAAATAATTTGTTCCTAGGAATCGACTAAAAAAGTATGTTCCCCAAGGACTATACAAATCCTTGATTGAAGGTGTCCTTAGGACAATTATGAATCATCAGAAGCTTGATATTTTTGGTGACTGCATGAGGCTAGTTATTCATTGGGTTGAAGGTAGGGCCATAGATGTCCCTCATCCATTGGGTAAAAAATTAAATTAAGCCCTATAATAAAGTAAAATTAAGAAGGTTAAGTTTAGTTTCCGAGGAGCACTGCAAAAAGATATTAATTCGTATCAACCCTTTGTTCAAATAAGGCCTCTTAAAATTTACATTAGGAGATCAAAACCAATGAAAACCATTGACGAATAACCTAAACAGAGTCTGGTTGAAGGTGTGGAAAATTTTACTGATATAATTTTCCATACTGAAGATATTATTGTAAGTGTTGTAGCGGACTTTCATGTATGTATGGATGAAGATGAGGAGTAGGAAGGTATGGACCATTATATGGAAACATGTAATGATGATGTTTCTATAATAGACATAATTCCTTCTAAACAGTTGGAACTTTAGTATAATTTCCCTTTTATGGGTGATTCAACATTTACATTTTCAAGTTTAAATGTGCACAGTCCAACATACAACTTTAATAACAAATTTGTTTTCTCAGTATATGATGGAATGATCCATTACAAAAAAGTTTCAATGTAGAGGGATATTGTTGAATGCATGAAGAATATTGTAGTGATGTAATCAACAATTGTGTTGTAAACACAAAAATCAATGAAATACATAACTTCCAAGAATAAATTTTTTTATGAATTGCATAATCAGGTACCCTTAAGGAGCGATCAAGGTATGTGGGAGATAGATGCACTACAAGAGAATTTCAAAGAAGTACAAGCTACATATGATGAAAAAAATAATGAACTTGAAGAGGAGTTGAGAAGAATACTAGAGGTTCTCAATATACCTCCATTGGAAGTTTCAGATACTTCTGAGGCTAAATTAGTCTGGATATTGAGTGAAAAATATACGTTTATTTAAAATTTAAAGGTTGAAATTGAAAATAAATCTAAAGAGGACCAATAGAAGCATGAATCATAGGTTGTAAAATGCAAGAAAAATGTGACTAAGTTGGAGGAAACCTGTGATATGAAAGCTAATAAGTTGAAAGAAAGATAACTTTAAATTATCCAAGCATAAAACAAGATTAATGAAATTTAAAAGGAGGAAGATTGACGTAGTAAAAAAAGAGGTATTGAGATTAGGGATAAAGGCACAAGGGCTTCACTGGGGGAGAAATACCATACCACGTGGGTTCATATGGGGGGATTTATATTGAGGAAAAAATGACATAATATATTGGGGGATACATACGGGGTAAAGGGTTTTTATATTGGTAGGTATAAAAAATGGAGCTCAATGTTAATGAAAATATATAAAAGGGTATAAAAAAAGTTAATGAAAAAATGGATACATACAATATCTAGAGGAAGTAGGGGTTTTTTAAATTGGTAAGGTGTATTGGGTTCGTATTGGTAGGGGGTTTAAATAATGTGATTTTTAGGGGTATTTTCTAATATGTAGTCAAATTAACGGTATTGTTTAATATGCCATGAACGCACATGATAGGTCAGAGGTTCATTGATTGAAGCCCCCTCGGATAAAGTTAAGGGTAAGGGTGAAGGTACAAGTTAGGATACATGAGTAAAAAAAATGCCTCCAATGGACTTGGAGAAATCTCAGCTAAAAGCACGAGAAAAGGATTTAGAGGACACTATATGAGCCATCAACTATGTGGGTGATATATGTGCCTCACCACCACTTGTTTAATAATTGAAGAAGAACTTGTTATGTGAGAGAGAAAAAATAATTACAAAGCTACATAATGATATCATGAGGGGCTGAAAAGAACAACATTCAGGATGTGACATGAAGATAAAAATTTTGAAATCCCAAATTTTTGATTTGCAACAACAATTATAGAGGCCCACACATGAGGCAATACCACTTATTTCTATTGCAAATATGCAAAAATGGAGGGAAAAACAACTTGAGGATAAAGGACAATAACCCACTAGTGAATTGGCCATATCTACATATCGAATAAAATATACCAAGGAAGATCTTGAAAGGAAGGAAACTGTGCAGAAGGAGAAATTTATGAATAATGTGCAATCATTGAATAGGCTAACTTAAGAAGAATCCATTTTGGGAGAAAATTACGAAAATAAAATTTGAGAGGTTCAACAGAATTTAAAGGATGTGTTTTCTGTAGTGCCAGAACAATCACAAGTCTCCATAGAAGGAAAGTAACACTCTTCTTCTCAAGAGGAGAGCTTGTAGAATGCTCTTAAGCATCCTAGAGTTTCAAAATAATATTTGTTAGGTGTTGTATCTATGTAGACACATTTCAATATGTTATCTATATATCATTATTTTGTTAATGTGAATTATCTATCATTATATTTTCCATTAATGTGCATTTTTGAATAAATTGCTAGTGTTTTTAGGACTTACTTTTATGTCTCCTTCATGGAGTTTTCATTTTGTTATGGTCTCATTGAGATCTAGTTACTATTTTATTTTTGGACAATATAATGGAATTTTATAAGTAAATAACTTATTGAACTAAGAAATTGATGCTATGGAATGTACTAAATTTCTATTTGAAAAAACAAATGTGTATCCTTTCCTTAGTAGAAAATAATTACAATATTCTTAGTGCATTATATGGAAAAATTTACCATAGGGTGCCTTAAAAGGAAATCTGGGGGTTGTTGGAGCTAGAGGTGTAATGTTTAACCAAAATGGTAAAAAAATAATGTCTTATACATGGAATATTGGCACCACCTCAATTAATCAGGAAAAGATGTGGGTTGCCTGGAAAGGTATATCCATTCTTCTCGAGCATGGTTTTAAGTCTATTATTGTAGTGGGAGACTCCAATATTTTTTTTCAAAGAAAAAATCAGCGTCTATTAATAAGAAATTTGTATAAATATTACATGAGATACAAATTTAGCAGCTTCAAAATAAAATATTTGCATAATAATATTGTATATATCAACATCACCAAGAATATAATCCACATATCCTTATCTAACAAGACAAAATAACCTTCTAACACTGAAAAAATACTACAAAAATAAGGCTTCAAGTCTCAAGAAATTATCAACTACAACTCCAACATTCCAAAGTATCAAGAAAAAAACAATGTCTTTAATTAGATATTAAATAACCAATACACAATTTGAATAAACCATATTGGCCAAGAAATGAAGCCTGGGTGTGCATTTTAGTGAATCAAGGAAATTTTTTCTTGTTTAACATAAATACACACCCATCCTTCATTACAAGGCCAAATTGAATGATTCGGCTTGGAGAGTATTTTTTTACTCATAAAGAACATTGATACAATTAATTTTTATGATTTTGCACATACAAATATTTTTTTTTAGGTTGAGTGAAATATTTCAATTTGTTTTATAATATAGATTGATAAAAAAAAATTGCATACATTTAGCCTAATGGTTTGAATTTACAGTTTTACATATATGATATATGTAATTATATTGTTTAACTATTTCATATTTAATGTATTGTTATTCAATAGGCTCTTCATCCTAGTTTAGTATGAGTCTAATTAATAAACTGAAAACACCTCTAAACCATTATCAACTAATAAATGACCACTAAACATGCTAACTCTTATCCAAGTAATCCTATTTTTTTTCTACCAATAATTCATACCAAATATTGGACAATATAAGGATATTGCAGTAGGTAATTTATATTGACACAAATAATACTGAAGCATTTCAAAGTTTGGGCCATAAAAATCATCATTCTTTACACATGGATTACAAATAATTATAAAAATTTATAATTCTTTCCCATTAACATTATTGTCTACAACAATGCCATCCAATGTATCATTGTCATTGTATGATAGCTGAAATACATTACCATATGGAAAATCTTGGAAGGTGGTGAAAGGAAGAATTAAAGAACCAAGGAATCAGTCAGGACCCACAAGACAACAAAGTACTCAGTCATATATACCATCCCCAAGGTAGACAAACCTATGCTTAGTATACAGGATAATGGACATGGCCACCAACATAATACACTAAAAATACATGACATGAAATGTTAATACATGGTAATGAAGGAACACATTGTGGATCCATGCCATAAATTAAGAGATCATAGCCACGGGAAAATATATTTTGGATCTATGTCATAGTATACACTATTACTACATCGACAGAAAGAATAGTGTCCTTAAGTGGTCTTCAAAGTACATGAAATATTGATATAATCCAACGTAGCTTGGGAGGGATATCATGCATGAGTGAGATTCCCCCAAGCCTAAGGTATTTGTCCCAACCATGATGGTCTGAATCTACATCATGAGAATAAATGAGTTGATGTCAATAATGGTAAAAACTACCTCATTAAAGATCATTTTGTTATACCATTAATAGAAATGAGGGGATCCACTAATGATGAATATGGACCCCCAAGGAACCTAGCACAATACATATATTATGAATAGATGAATTGATGTCACACACTCATGGAATTTATTGAGTAGGTATCAATGATGAAAACCCATTTTCAATCATGAGGAAACTTGCCAATGAGGATAAAAAGTTCCAAGGTACTACTAGTTTCTAGATCCCTCTTGTAGATAATGCTTTGATTTCGATAGCAAGATATCAATCAAAGGAGGGAATTGAATTATCCCCCATCGAAAAACATGAAACATATAAAAATATGAGGTGAAATAGATTAAGTTGCCAAGTACAACTGACACAAGGATGTACGATAAAAAATGTTAAGAAGACTACAGATGCTCAAATAAGGCTTAATAATTCTCTTAAACATATATGGCATGAGACAAGAGTGATGTAGCAAAATTGATACATGATCATCATGTGATATCATACAAAAATGTAGGAGGAATTGAAGCATGCTCCATAATGACTTGAAAAGTAACCAGTTAGAGGAGTGTATGAATCATATATATGGCAGGACTCTTAGGCAATCTATAACCCAGTTGTATGAAAACGATGCAAGCATGATGCAAGTAGGTACCATATTCAAGGGCGACACAAATGACATTTCCATTTCTTCATATAAACTCTAATATATCTACCCCCTCTTTTTTAGTATCTCCTTCATAGATTAGTGAGCATAAAAGAGAAAAATAAGTAATCTCAATAGAGTCATTTTTATTCACTTTCAATGAGCCCAAAAAGAGTTAAAAAATACTTTATGGGGTTTATTTTTCATGAGGCTTTAGAAAGCCCAAAAAATAGGTAAAAGTGTTCTCAATATTATTTTCATTGTTTTAATGAGTAAGAGAAATGGAGAAGAGTAAGATCCTAAAATTTCATTTTTTAATGGGCATGAAAAGATCACAAAGGATGCCTTTCATAGAGAAATGAGTGGTATAAAAAGGAAGCATTTAGTTCTAATTTAGTGGAACCAGTTTAATTAGGGTGAATAAAAGAGGTTGAAAAGGTAAATGCACTCATCATAATGGTCTCTCTAGTAAGGGTAAGGTCACCAAATGGAAAAAAATCATGATGCAAATGGTAAGAGGTAAAATGTGAACAAAGTGGTGGTAAGTAAAGTGAGGGGAAATAATAGCATAGTAATTGGCACTAAGACATTGAGAGAAATAATCATTAACAAACAAGCTAATCATAAAAACTATTAATATCCTCGTAAGGATATGCCTTCAATCTGGAAGAAGGGATATAAATGAAAATCAATTTCATGTTATGGAAAGTCCATAGGAAGATTTTAAGGCCTATGGAATATCACAACATGGACACCAATATGGAAAGAGGGTATTATCCTAGGGCATCCATGAAGGGTAATCATTATCGTTTAAGTTACAACATGCAAATAAAGAAATACTATTGTTGCAACTTGGTTCGATTGGTCCTAAGGTACATTGAAGATATTACATATGTTTAATAATGCAAAGAGAGATGTAGGGAAGGACCTATCCCTATATCCTAAGATAAAGATAAATTCAACTAAGGCCTATTGGATGTTGCTTCACATCAAAGGTTCTAGAATATATTCATGCTTCATAGATCAACTAGTTCTTCAAAATTCGTCAATGACCATAGAAATCCAGAAAAGTAGGACATAAAATCATCAAAAATTAGATGAGTGAGTGTGACAATTATAGCTTTATAAAGAAATGCATTTTTTACCTTCATACACATGGTAAAAAAAGTCTAAGTTAGAGAAGGGTAATTGTTTCATGCACTTTTGGAGGCTTTGACTAGAGTTAGAGAAAAAATACTTCTCACCTAGATTTTTGATGTAGATAATGGGATATCCAGCCAATTGTTAGCGAGTCTATCACTTTTATCTTAGTGATATATCCTTCCTCTTTCATTTGATCCATTCTTTGTTGAATTTACGTGACAAATTATCTTGGGAGGACCCCATTTATGGCTTGACCATTTCATCCTTGTATCTAAGTATTTTCAAATTGATAAAGACTCATTTGTCACTTCGTCTACTCACATCTCGAGTGATGGTCTCTCCTAAAATTTGAAACTAGAGAGATTAAGGGTCCATTTTGTTAAATCTAAATTAGGAGACCTCAAATTTTCAGAATTTTCTATATGATATGTTTGTGAAGACGTTATTATTCATTTATTGTAAAGTTAAATATACAATTATTTAAAACATGGAGTGATAACATAAGAATAATGACAGTGATAACATAAGAATAATGACATGAGATACTTCCATTACTAGTTGACCCTTTAGGAATTCTGTGCATGTGGCTTCCTCAAATTTTTCTGAACACAAAGTATGAAGGGACCAGTAGACCTTCTCTATTATCTCATCAAGATGTGAAATTCCATAAACAAACGGATCGTATATAATTTCAAATATTGAATCTAAAGATTGAAGATTATTGTGGCGAGGAGCTTCAGTGGTACTCGCGAGGGAGTTACATAAATGGAGAGAATATGGACTATTATGTAGCTATTAATGGCAACCTCTAACTCAAAAATCAAATGGAAAGTGTCACATTAAACTAATATCACACCATGCATTATCGTCTTTACCATAACTCTAATATCTAGTTCAATAGGCCCCACTCGAATTCTCAAGAACAAGTTGACATTGTAGTGAGGTGTTTAGTTACTACTATATTTAACTAGAGTGAATGATTAAAAAAAAAAAAACATGAATAATTAATTGAATAAATGTAAAATAAGGAAACAAAATAAATTTAGTTAAAAAAACGTTCTAGTTTAATTCTTTCTTGAATGAGTACCTTTGACGTGACCCTATGTGTCAACACCTTTTGCATGTCATTAGATCCATGAATGAGTGGATGGACAAATCTCATGCTTAGGCTACGAGAAACACCACTTGTGCACTGTTCAATGCAGAATTCTTCGACTAGTTCAAAGAATAGTATTGGGACATAGGTGAATAGATCTTATATAAATTCAAACTTTTGCAATAATGCACATTTGGACCTTCACTTTGCCACATAAAGAGAAGAAATTGGTGAGTATTTTGAAACATGCATATTTGTCTCTTCCTGTGGTTAAAGCTTTGAATAATACAAATTATTATTTTAATAAAATAAAACATTAAATTGCCATTTCATTTCAAAATATGCAAAATGCTAGATATAATAGGTAATAATGTATCAATTTCTTTAATAAAAATGTAATAACTATTAAATTTATATTATCAAAATTTTAAGTAAATTAAACTAATGATATATTATTTCTCATTAAGCATAATAATTATTAAATTCATATTTATTAAAGTTTTGGAGAATTATCATTTTAATAAACTAAAACATCAAATTACTATTTCAATTCGTATGTATATGAACTTAGAAATAATAATGTCATTATTTTCATTATACTTTTTTTTTTATTCTTTCCCCATAAGAATTTTTAAATTTTTACTTCGATTTTAAGAAAAGTTTTCATTGCAATAAATCAAAACTTTAAACTACGATTTTATATATATATTAATTATATTTGGGATCTGATATTCTAGTAGTGGGAACAAATTTCAACATTTCTAGCAGTAACAACCTCGCACCCTTTCAATAGGAACTTGAGATCCATAGGTTTACTTCTGATATTTTTCCCAAAATGCATAAAATTTACTAAAGTTCAAGTTAGATAGACAAGTCAATGTCGATAAGTAATTATATCCATAAGAGTGTTTAGGGCAACTAGACAAAACTAATGTTTTCATATATCATACTAAGACATCTTGAAAGAGAGACAAGCATAGGAAAGCTAGGAATAGCCTATTAAAAAATGTAGAGTAAAGTGTCACGAGAAACTATTAATATAATATGATAATTGGAGAGAGGGAGTTAGATTTGCCTTGGGTTCGATCCTTTGTTGGAGAATTTATAACAACTGGTGTTTGAGGCTAGGAGTTTGATCTAGAATTAGAATTAGATCCCACATAATGCTCCACTCATGTTAATCTTGCCACGATATTGTCAAGATTGTATCTAATGTATCGGAGAATTTTTTTAATCTCCTCTTTTTTCTGCAAATAACTGATAATTATTGACTTGGTTGTGACGGATGACCAGGTGAAGCAATGATTCCAGATGATGGTGCACAACCACGGAGTGAAGAAAATGAAGCCTCTTTTTTTGAAATTTGTAGGATCCAAAGTTCACCTGAAGTTGTTGTCGCTAATTTCAAAGTGATAAAAGTATGTTTAATCCCCAAATTCCTTAGCTTCCAAGTGAAGAACCTTGTTCCTCACTTCTGGGGGGACAAAATCGAAATGATAAGTCACAGATTGCAACCAAAGAAACATCAATGACAAGAGGAGGATGCAGCTAAGGCACCACCCTAATAACTGGGTAGACGTTACCTAGGAGCCCTGAAATAGTAGGGACAATGTGTATAAATAGGTGAAGGTGGGTCAACTAGAAGACTACTTTGATAGACAAGCAATATTATGGAAATATGGAAAGTGAAAAAAATGAGGGCATCATCAACCCTAGAAAGGAAGATCGAGCCAAAATGACTTACGAGGTAAGCCTCCCTTTCAACTGAATGTGTAGAATAGAATGACGGATACGAACTAGGAGACTTAGATTTGTGATAAAGATCTCTTCAACTATCAAAATTAACTATGATCTTTTACTTTTGTGATGTTATTAGAATTGCATGTGAAATAATATAAAACAACCAAATGTACATGCTTTAAGGAAGATGAAACATAACAAAAACCATCAAATCAGAGAACACAACCACATCAAAAACGGAGTTCACCCAGTGTGGGTAACATCTCTGGGCCTGGTGTCAAGAGTGCAGAGGCCTCTTCATTAAATGATGCAAATGATGATGATGTACATGGTATATTCTCTCTCATTACAAGGTTAAATACCCACAACCAAAGTGGAATGTCTTGCCACGAGGCATTCTCCCTATAGGAATTCTCACTCAAATGGGCCCTCCTTAATCATGAAAAGTTAAAAAAATCTCACATGATGTGGAAAAAAAGCATCCCTTCACATACTGGTAATCAGGGATCTCAAAAACAAAAAAATCATCTCAACAAATCATAATAAATACATGTCATAACTGCATCGTATACCTCCATATTCAGTGAGGGATGGAAAATGAAAAGCTCAGCCGATGAAATGGATTGCATTGTTGAATTTGTGGCACAAAATCGCGCAAAATCAACCATACATTTTCCCAATTCTGACATCAACACCTATGGTACTCTAAGGGAAACTTCATAGAATCTTGTTGATGCCCTCGCTCAGGGTTCCAACCCCTAGGCCACTCATGGTTCCAAAAATCGACCCTCCGCTTCCACTTCTTGGTCAACTTAATGATTGATTTTTCATATATTATGCCGGGAGGATATCTCAACATAGGGTTGTTGGCCCATTCGTAAAGTGCCAAGTTTGGTGCGAGTAGGTTAGTAGTTCCAACCCCACTGACCCCATGTATGGAATGGCACATTATTTTTATCCACTACATTTTTAAACTTTGGCTAGTGGTTAACGTTACATTCAGTGGTTAGGAAAAATCATTGGCAATTATGGTTGGTGAGTGTGCAGTTTAATTGTAATGTTATTGGTGGGTGGGCTGACCTCCTGGCTAGTGCGGGTTCAAACCCCGTCAACCCATTTTAAATTTCGTCGTTGGCATATATCTCGTGGGCCATTCAGTGGCGTACTGAGTCTCCCACGTGCCTTGACCCTTAATATAATATATATTTTTTGAGGGTGACGAGGTTTGACCTCCTACCACCCCACTTTTAATTACATTATTTTTTAATACAAACGATGTCGGGGGTGGAAACATGATACCCCCTTTTCCTATTAACTGTTTTGTTTTTATTATAACAAAATAGATTTTTTAAATCATGCCAAAGTAAGGGTCACTAGGAAAATTAAGTCGGCGAAAATTTTGCCTATTCTGTGGTTGGATGCTATGCACCAGTTCTTGGCCAATTTGTTGCCTCATTAAGCTCGCCACTTGGCTAGGTTTGACAAAAAATTTGAACAAACATAACTTGACCATACGAACTTAGATTTGAGTGTCAGTCGCACTGTTGGAATCAAGGTGAAAAGCACTAGGATCTGTTCCTAGTTTGGGTGAAATCTGATAATTTTGATTTTTGAGCTATTATGAGCCCTCTTTGAATTCTGAGCCTCTTTGGAGCCACCTGTATCAATTACCCAAGATCCGACCTGCGATACTATCAAAACCATATAGAAAATGTGTCATAATACTAGACACTACATTCCAATATAGTAAAACTAAATTATATACGCACAGAGTTAGCAATTTGGGAGGACGAAGTGGCTAACACAATGACTAGCTCGAAGGAGGGACTCGTCACTATGTTATGGAGAAAAAAACAAAGAAAATGGGAACCTGCAATAATATGACAAACTACCAAGGGAAAACGATACAAATATCCAGTGAATTGACAACAAGAAATGAATCGTAAAGTCTGGAAATACATAGACAAACCTTCACATAAATCATTGAGCTTCAATGTTGGTAGCTAGGAGTCGAAGGAGAGTTGGAAATATTTTTCGGTCCTACTAAAAATATTAAAAATCCACCACCCTGGGGGCAAGGTACATATGTTTATAAAGGAAAACAAACAAGAGAGCATTGAATAGGAAGGAGAGAAGGCCTGGGTGAGTGAAAACCAAATAAGTACAAGTGTGCATCATGGCACACATGTTAACACCCAAATTAAAATACTGATTCATGTGCAATATTCCCTGGTATGAATCCATGATCAGTTGCGATGGCCGGAAACATCAAACAAGGGGAATGTCGGACTAAGACCCCTCTCCCACCAGATGCCCACATGTAAACTGATTTGACGAAGGTAGATGTGTTTGTGCATGAAGGCGGCGTGGATGGCTTATGAGGATGAGGTCAGGATAGGTGGAGACCTTGGCTCTCATCCCCATTCCCACCTTCCTTTTTACAATTTTCATTTCATGCATGCTAATCATGGTAACTACCACACCTTTGAAACATTTAGGGCTACCCCATTAGGGAATATATGACATTTTTTCATTGTACATTTTAAAAGGACTTTATACTCTTAAAATCATAGCATCCATCAAATTAAATTTTAAATTATATTATCATTATTATAAAATTATTGTATAAAAAAAAACTTATAAGAATTATAATATTTGGTAAAGTTTAATTGGCCATGGTTATGAAAAAGGAATTTTTATGTGAAAGGAAGTTTGAAGTTTAAATTTCCCAATTCACCTATGACTGCAAAAGTGGTATACATAGCTTCTTAAATATTATGGTGATAAGAAATTGAAATCGACCTTATATCACGACAATAAAAGAGGCATACATAGCTTCTTAAATATTATAGTGATAACAAATTGAAATCGATCCTATATCACGATCATAGAAGACCAACCCAGTTGTTAATTCATCTAAATACAAAAATAAATAAAATAAAAAATGAAATAAAATTATAATCAAATATATTCACATTCCAAATTTATTTATATGTTTTCGTATATGAAAAATAACACAAAAATAAAATATATATAAATATAACTTTCCCTCTCTATAAGTATTTGGTTTGTATATAAGTTGCTTCCCTTTAAAAATATGAGAGAAAAATACAAATTAAAAAATTAAAAATAAAAAATAAAAACTTACAAATTTCTAAGATATTTTAAAAGTGGTTAGTAAAAAACTTGTAAATAATGTTATTTTAAATGTTATTAATAATACAAATTCAAATAATGTTAAATACCATGGAAAAAATAATAAATCATTTAAATGCTAGAAACATGAAATATGTGATAGAATCGAACCAATTAATTAATAATAATAATAAAAGTAATCCCTTTAAATCATTTCAAATAATATGAAATTTTTGACGAAAATGTGTGTGATAATTACATGAAAATGAAATAATTCTTAATTAAAAGCCACGCTAAATGAAAATAAAATAATTTTATATTTTTATTATCCTAAACTATATAAATAATTAAAAAAACATTTATTTTAAACATAATTATTTAATAAATTTTGTTTATATAATTTAAATGTATAAATATTATGTTTATTTGATTTTTGATAGACGGCGATCAGGTGCTTTGCTAAGGCACTGTTTGATCTGAAGTCATTGGTTCAATTCCCCGGCTTGATTGGAGTGATATATTTTTCTATGTTGTGTCATCCCTGTCTATTTTGGCATTTGGTTGGACTTGTTGGGTCTCTTTTTTATATTCTTCTTCAACTTCAGAAAGGTGAAGCTTAGAAAAGTACCAACCTTTTGGCTTGTTGGGTTGTCTCTTTTTATTTTTTAACATATTCTTACCCTGTGGACATGTATTGTACAAATATCTAGTTTGAAAATATACCTGACATCGAAATGTCGTTTTCTAACAACCTAATAATTCTGTCCACTAGAAGACCTTGTGTTTCAATGGTATATGGTCTAACAACCCTTTGTTGAGGTCTATATCCACACAAATTCTAGCAAAGGTGAAGACGCCTTTCTTTGTTCTTTCTAGGCCCATTTTCTTAAATTTACCCAAAGTATTTCCAATGTCCAGATTGGATTAGGGAGGATTGAAAGCCTAACTCAAACTTACATAGTTGATTGACCATTTTTGTGGCATCGAACCCTGGAAACCATGGAGTAATAAATAAACCAAATCTTACCCAAAACCACGGTCCTTTATTTAGAAAAAAATATAAGTCCTTCTGAGTATCAAATTGGAATATAAATAATCCTTTGAAACATAAATAAATGTTGTAGTTTTGTGTCCAAGAAGTCAACACCCATTGAAATAATGCTTGATATTTTGGCCAATAACCATTAAATCTTTAGATAATAGCCTTTGAGTGAAGAGCAGAAAAATAGGAAGATACCTCATATTTATTTACCTCCATGGATGGAGCTTGCTCCATTTGATCAAATATATAAGGGCTTGGAAAATCGAAGCTCTGATTTGTTGGAACTAATACCTTCCCTTGAGTTTCTTCCTTAAAAGAGACATAATTTCCATTAGCTAACATGTATCAATTAGCACCCCCCACGTAACCTTGAGTTTAGGGTGATGGTTGACTATTTTATGATATTGTAGGCTTTGCAGCTGGGAGGAGTCTTGTAGAACCTTACCTTAAAATTGCAGACATTGAAAAATAAAAGGTATGCCCCATTTTTCCTTAATATCCTGCTTTAGATAAGACACAGAGGTTGATATTATGGACCAAAAAAGATATGAGTTAGCACTAATATTCCTAATGAATATATGAAATGAATTGTTTTGTGTCAACATAGACGTAGGGGGTGGCAATAAACCACTAAAGGGATAAGTAACAAAAGAAGACAGTCACAACATCAACATATGCCTCAAACCCATCGGGATTGAGAGAACAAAGTATATCCCAAAATAAAAATGACATAGAGGATAAAATTCAATGGCAGGGAGAGATAAAAATTGTATAGCGATTAGGATTTCAATCCTCTCCCACATCAATGGATTGGTGTCTCCATTGATATAGTCTGAAATTCTCCATTGGAAAATTTGAAAATCTAGAATAAAATTTGAATAGGTCAGAGCATATAAGTACTCTATTGGGTTGGTCCTCCCTTGTTCTTTGTCCTCCTTGGATTCTTCGTGTTGGGGAAACAACTGCATCACCGAAGAAAATGACCATAATCATCCATTTCCATAACTATGTGTAGATAGGAACTGATATATCCTATATCTTGAGTTATTGAGAGAATAAAAAATGAAACCATGCAAGGGGGATATGATCAGTTTATCTGTAATAACCCTGGTGAAAATTCCATGTAATAAAACTTAAAAATAATAACTATGGTTGATGGGACACTTATTCCAAGCTGAATGTTGGGAAAAACATCCTAAGGGGGTGTTCATTTGGTTTATTATGGATAAGGAAATTGGAAAAGGATATGGCTAAGGAATTAAAGAGGAAAAAATTTTTTTTGGGACATTTATTTATATACATAATAGAAATTAGGAGAAAAGGGAGATGAAAGGTCACATGTTGCAAATGAGGAGGAAATTAAAGGAGAATAATCGAAAATGAAGAAAATAGAGGCCTATTCAATAAAAAGGCTTCTGAGAATCAGTTGGTGCCTTTTGTTAGTGCATTTTTTGGACCTCTCTCATTATTCCCTCTCTCTCTCTCTCTCTCTCTCTCTCTCTCTCTCTCTCTTGGACACAGGGTTTTCTTGGAGCACTTAGGAATTGGAGAAAGAAAGGAAAAGGAGCAAGATCAAGAAGTTACAACGAGATTCGTACAGGTATCAATATGAATATGTGATTTCCTTCCGAGATCTAGCATGTATGGTATTGCATGTGGTTTCTTTCTATATTGGCGTGGGTTTTTCCAGGTGTTATAGTGCTTTTAGCCTAACCTTTCCATTTTTGTATAACTTTGATGAGATGGGTTTCTCATACTTTGGTTGAGTTGTATTACCAGAAAAATTTGAAGCTGTGTGGGGTGGATCCTCAAAATGAAAAATAAATGGCCTAATGGCCCCTTAACCATATATTGGATCACGGTATATCCACTGGCCTAGTAATCCCTGATCGAGACCGTGGGTTGCTAAAAATCCATATTGTGTGCCTCAGTGGGCCTAGGAATCCTTGTCAGTGAATAACAAGATATACGGTAAATCCAAGAGGTGTATTTCTCTCCATTGGGCCTTGTATTACTGAGATGGGATGTACAGTAAAGCATGGAGATATGGTCTCAGTGTAGGGCCTAGTGACCCCTAGATCAGACTGTGGTTTATTGTAAAGCCTGAGAGACTAGGAGGCACTCAAATTCCTCACGGTGTAGGAGGAGAGCTCCAGTATCATCCATGATTTTTTGGTTCTTTTTTGGTTGGTTATGAGTCACACATTAATGCTTGGAATATGGCACGGGGGTGATTGATGAAGATAGACATGGCTCATCCAATCTATGGTCACATGGTTGTGGTAGTCCCATCCCTGGTTGGTTCTTGCATTCATTAATAAATATTCATTTCTTTGGTAATTAATGTATAATTTTAATGATTATTATGAGGATTATATTTTTGTTGTATCTATTGTATTTATGTTGTTATTATGTTGGTTATAAGTATGTAATTTATTAGTGATGATGTATGGATCTCTCCATGTTTTTACTTATAAATGAATACACCATGTATCTTTGGTAAAATAGATTGTATTTCACCTTATGATATAATGGAGCAATGGTTCTTAGCAATTCTCAGATAAGTATGAGACCCATATGTTTAATTTTCTTATTCATACTTGTAGATGTAATGTTTGTTACATGTTTGAAGAAATTATTTTCATGGATGGGAGGGGTCCATATGAGTTCCTGATATGTGATTTCCTCCATACCTTTTTTTTAACATTATTTAACCTCTACTAAAGTTTCACAAAGTTCTAGGCAATCCTAGAGTTGTAGGAACAAAACTAACTGGCATGCCCATGACTATAGGTTGATAATCGCTCCCTTGCCCTTAAATGCTTGCATCTAAGTCTTTAATTTTTCAAAAGTCAGTCCCCCTTCAGGGTTCAGGGGTCTGGGAGGTTGGGTTACCTCCTGGAGGTGTTGTTAATGATGTGTAAGGTTTGTTTTTCATGTTTCCATCGGCTCCACTTCCTCAAGGTCATATAGGAGGTTGAATATCATGTTAGTATCCTGTCATCACATGTTTTCCCTGGTTGGTCAGTTACTTGGGTAGATGTGGGAAGAGGGCATTACAGAGTGGTATCAAAGCATGGTTCAAATCTTAGACTAGATGGGTAGTGTGTTGATCATGCATTATATTGGTTTCTTATGTGTTTTCATACCCATGTTGTATGTGTTTGTTGTGTCTTGATTGTGTTGGCCATGGTGGCAGTGGTGTCGCCATGGAAGTGTTCATGATGTTTTTGTCGAGACGCTTTCATGCATGTATGACTGATTATGTGTTGTTCTTGTTTATATATTTTGGGTGAACTCTTTCTTATGTATTATTACATATTGTACATGCATTTATTAGTTATGCTAGGTCACCTTTGGGTCATGCTTCTATATTGGTTGTGCATGTTTTATTGTGTGATGTTATATTTTGAATATGCATAGTGATGATGTATGCCTATCTCTATGCTTTTACCTGAAAATGAATACACCATGTATCTTTGGTTGAATAGATTGTATTTAACCTTATGATGTAAGGGAGCAATGCTTCTTAGTGATTCTCAGATAAGTATGAGACCCTATGTTTAATTTTGTTGTTCATACTTGTAGATGCAATGTTTGTTACATGTTTGAAGAAATTCTTGTCATGGCTGGGAGGGGTCCAAATGAGTCCCTGATATGTGATTTCTTCCATACATTTTTTTTAATGTTATTTAACCTCTCCTAAATTTTCACGAAGTTCTAGGAAATGATCTGGCTCTAGGGGTAAAAAGGTGGCACAAATCCCAGATTTGTAGGAACATAAATAACTTTTTGGAGCCCTAGCCGACACCTTGCATTGGCATGCCCATGACTATAGGTTGCTAGTCACTCCGTTGCCCTTACATACCTACATCTAAGGCTTAAATTGGTAAAAAATTAGTCCCCCTTTAGGGTTCAGGGGTATGGGAGGTTGGGTTACCTCCTCGAGGTGTTTTTAATAATGTGCAAGGTTTTTTTGTCATGTTTTCGTCGGTTCCACTTCCTCAAGGTCATCTAGGAGGTTGAATATCATATTAGTATCCCCTCATCACATGTTTTCCCTGGTTGGTTAGTTAATTGGGTAGATGTGGGAAGAGGGTGTTACAGAGTCGTATCAAAGCATGGTTCAACTCTTGGACTGGACGGGTTGTGTGTTGATCATGTGTTATATTTATTGCTTATGTGTTTTCGTACCCATGTTGTATGTGGTTGTTGCATCTTGATTGTGTTGGCCATGGTGTTAGTGGTGGCACCATGGAAGTGCTCATGATGTTTTTTTCGACACGTTGTCATGCATGTATGAGTGATTATGCGTTGTTCTTGTTTATATATTTTGGGTGCACTCTTCTTATGTATTGTTACATGTTGTACATTCATTTCTTGGTTATGCTAGGTCACCCTTGGGTCACGCTTGTGTATTGGTTGTGCATGTTTGATTGTGTAATGTTATATTTTGAATATGAATTGGTCGGTCACGCTAGATCACATGTCTCTTATGCTCATGTATGGTTTGTGCTTATGGGAATCTATGTGGTCAAGTTGCATTGGTGTGTATTTGGTATGTTCATGCATGGATGAATGGATTCCAAATAGAATGAAATTTATATGTTTATATGCCTAGAAATTATATGTTTATATGATGTCGTGATTTTATCTATACATGTATTACGTTGACTGATTGATCTTGTAAGAAGTATCCTCCCCAAATTACACTAAGGCACATTGGTTTATTGTTATTGGGTTTAGCTGACATATTATAGTTTTCAAGAGAAAGATCAGCATGGATAGAAACATGGTAGAATACAATGAATCTCCCTATGAGTCATATGAGAAGCATGGTCGGCACTTTTCTGATTTGGAAGACACATTGAGAAGCCTAAAGGAAGAAATAAGGAGTTGTAAGGTAGAAAATGACAGAATGATACAGGCACAAGAGAAAAAAGAAGAGGTGAATGCAATACTTCTTTAGAGATTGTTATAGTTGCAGTGGCAAGGGACACTTCGGATTATCCATGGACAGGAGGACAGAACTATTGGGGCATATGGTAGCAGGTCTCATGTTATACATAGGTTAGATAGAGCCGATACAATGATACATGGTTGCTTATTGGACACTCCAGATAAGAGGAGTGATGAGTACATGCACCATTCTAGTTCTAGTTTAGAAATACATCATGATCATCATCAGTATCACTCTTATAGGAGGAGTGACGGGGGATAGTTTCCGGATGAATTTAAGAAATCCAAACCACCTACTGTTGATGGAGACTTGAAGAAACTAGAAGATGCAGAGGCTTGGATACTTGGAATGAAAAAAGTCTTTGAGTTACATGAGTACTTAGATAATATGAAGGTCAGAATTTCTATCTTCAGTTTGAAAGGTAAAGTACACATATGGTGGGAAGATGTGAAGCAGGTTAGAGACATCAAAATAGAGGACTAGAGCTAGCATGATTTCAAGAGGCTTTTCAAGAAGAAGTACCTATTAGAGAGGTACTATGACAGTAAGGCCAAGCATTTTATGAGCTAAAATATGGGGTCAATGAGATTTGAAGAGTACACAACTAGGTTCCTAGAGTTCTTGAGGTATGTTCCATATCTTAAGGATGACAAGGCTAAAGTTAAAAAAATTGTGAGAGGTTTTCCATTAGAATTTAGAGACCGGATTGAGTATGATGAGCCTTGGTCACTTGAGGAAGTCACTGGGAACTTGAAGCATTGCTATGAAATTTCAAAGTGCAAGAATGAGTCTCAACAAGGATGGAAAGGGAAAGACCAAGGAAAAGGAAAACGACAACCTAAGAGAAAAAGGCCTCAGAATGTAGATGAGAAATGAAATGTGGCACCGCAAAAGAAATTTAATGCAACTGGAAAGGGAAATAGGCCACAAAAATAGCATAGATCACAACAACAACATGGAGGTAATTGTATGGGACGGTTAGAGTGTTTGATGTGTGGTGAGGAGCACATTAGGAGAGATTGACCATAGAAATAGGGCGATAGGCCTAACATATATAGTTCAAAGGAGGTGCAGACTGTTGGGGATGTTGGGAAAATCATTCCTCGTATTTATGCAGTTGTGGACAACAGACAGGTAGAGCAATAGGAATTTATCATTGAGATGTACGATAAGCTTTGTGATCAATTGATTTCTATTTTTATTCATCTTGGATCTAAGTATAGCTATGTTAGTCTTGAATTGGTGAATAAGTGTGGCTTGAGTAAAGAAATGCATGCAAAATCCTAGTTAGTGCAGTTGGCTACAAGTACGAAGAAAAAATTTCACCATTCGGTAAGATCATGTGCATTTGCGTTAAATGGCATGCCTACAAAAACGCACTTGAACATAATGCCATTGGGTTCCTACATTATGCTATTGGGTATGGATTGGTTATACCTTCATAGGACCAAGCTACACTGCTATGAAAAATCTATTGAGTGCTAGGATGACAATGGGGAACCAAGAGTCATACAAGGAAAGAATAAAGACACATCAGTTAGGATGGTGACAACAATCCAGGCCAAGCACAGTCGCATAAAAGGAAAAGGAAATATCTCTAGTGACAAAGGTAAGAAAGTTAAGGATGAAGATTTGTTGAGTATTATCTTGTTTTGCAGCAGTTTCAGGATGTGTTTCCAACAGATATTTCTAAGTTGCCACCTCACAGGGAGGTATATTTTTATATCGAGTTGGTGCTAGGGTAAACTCCAACATCAAAAGAACTTTACAAGATGATCACACCTGAGTTGGTCGAGATGGAGTTGCAGCTAAAATAAATGAATGAAAAGTGTACATTAGACCAAGTGTATCTCCATGGGGTGCACAAGTGTTGTTCGTAAAGAAGAAGGATGAGACTCTTAGACTATGCATTGACTACAGAGAACTAAACAAAGTGACCACCAAGAACATGTACCCATTATTGAGGATCGATGATCTATTTGATCAGTTGAAGTGAGTAACAATGTTCTCTAAGATCGACTTGAGATCGAGATATCATCAGGTACGCATCAAAGAAGAGGACATATACAAGACTGCATTCAGGATCATGTATGGAAATTATGAGTTTGTTGTAGTTCCATTCGATTTGACTAATTCCCCAGCTACATCTATGTGTTTGATGAACAATGTGTTGTGTATTTATTTGGACAATTTTGTGATTGCGTTTATTGATGACATATTGGTATATTATAAAAATGAGGAAGAGCATGTCGAGCATTTGGGACCATTTTTGAGGTTGTTGAGAGTGAATAAGTTGTATGCTAATCTCAGTAAATGAAATTTATTCTAGACTGAGGTACAATACTTGAGACATGTTGTCTCTAAGGAAGGAATTGTAGTAGATCTAGATAAGATAAGGGCCATCATGGAGTGGGTAGTTCCTAAGAATGTAAATGAGGTGAGATCATTCGTGGGACTGACAAGTTACTATAGGAGGTTTGTCAGGAACTTCTCATAGATTTCTTATCCTATTACATCATTACCGAGGAAAGGTTATAAGTTCTATTATACAGAGGAGTGTGAGGCTAGTTTTGACCTGCTTAAGCAGCCATTGAAACATGCTCCAGTTCTAAAGATTGAAGATTTGAACAAGAGGTTTGTAGTTTGTACATAGGCTTGCAAGAGAGGACTTGGTGGGTTCCATATGTACGATGGAAAGGTGGTATGCTATGAGTCACACAAGATAAATGGAAATGAGCAGAACTACCCAACACATGATCTTGAGGTAGCAACTATCATAAATGCACTAAAGATTTGGAGGCACTATCTTCTTGGTAGGTTGTTTTTATTGATGAGTGACCACATTAGGTTGAGGTACTCATTTGACCAGCCAAATTTGAATGTCAGGTAGGCTAGATGGTTGGTCACGATCAACGAGTTTGACTTTAAGATTAGGTACATCAAGGGAAAGGAGAGCAGGGTCACATATGCTCTTAGTAGGTGGGTACACATAAACCACTTAGGAGTGATGAGATCCTATGGGACAAACATATAAGATAGGATCTAGCAGGCAGTTCAACAAGATCATAGGTATATCGAGATTGTTCACAGGTTGTAGTAGAGTACAATGATAGGTACGAGTGTTGGTACAGGTACATGTACATGTGTTTATATAGGAATAGGTAGTGGTTTTGGTACATGTATAGGTACAGGTGCTGATACAGGTACAGGTACGAGTACAAGTGTATAGGATTTTGGACTATCCTCTTACTACAGATGGATTGGGAAGATTTAGAGTTAGGATATATGTACGAGACAACAGTGAGTCCAAGAAGGTGATCTTGAGGGAGTTTAATGTAAAACCATATTTAGGTCACCCAGGGTACCATAAGACATTGACTACAGTGAAGAGATATATTTATTGGCCGAATCTAAACAAATATGTGCCAACATTTGTAGCTAGATGTTTGGATTGTTAGATGGTTAAGTCAGAGTGTAAACATCCAGGTGGACTGCTACAACCGATCATGATACCAGAGTGGAAAAGGGAGGTCATTTCCATGGACTTCATCATAGGTTTTCCCAAGACATGATTCCATTCTGGTTGTTATGAAAAGTGTTATCACAAAATTAGACCTGATAGGCTGCCAATCAAGTTAATCTCATGTAACTGTTTCAGACCAATCTTTTGGTTGAGGCTTAGCCTCCTCAACCTGAGAGGGCTCTCTCAAGGGTTTATGATTTTTTGATAAATATGTAGATGGTTAACTATATATGGGGTAAAAGAAAATAAATGATATAAACTAGTTGAAAATCACATTAGCAAGTGTAAATTGGGCTTATGGAGTCATAATAGTTCCAGCAAAACCATACAATCCACCTAGCATGGAAGTCAAGGCATATCAAAGTTCAAGTCAAGGGATTCACATGTGAAACAGTAAAACACATAGTCAGTTTGTCTATGAAGGAAGTCAGAGCATCAATGATGAATTATGAGGAACATAAGAAAACACCACTACAATAGGATATGAAAAATATGTCATCAGAACAAGAACATACAAGAACTCTTCATGAATCTTGAGCTGTCTACATAGAAACTCTGTATTAAGCTGAAACAGTCACTTACAATAAACACAATCTTTTTGCTAAAAAATGTCCAACCCACTCTAATTCAAATCCTTGATATTTTATAGATCATTTACATCATAAGATAATTTTATCCTCAGCTATATGCATCGAATTCCTATCTTTGACACCTATCCTAACCATATAACATGGAATTTATTACAAAGACAGCTGTAAACCTAATACAGAGTCCTATTACAAATAGAATTAGAACTCTTTAACTCTACTCATAACAACTTTATCTAAACTTGATTACATAATTTGCCACCTATATCTCCATAAAGTCAAATCCTGATGATGAGCTTCAACCTGTTATGACCATAATGCTAATGATGTTGATCTCCTGCAAACTAGGAAATTGTTCCCCTGTTTTTTAGGCTTAGGATTCTTTAAGTTCTTGAGACACTCTGACCACTATGAACCCATAAATTTGAGGTTATTTGCTGTCAGGAAATAGAATAGCATATTTCCAAAATCATCCCCACGTGCCAGTTGTGAAAAATCAACTTCGAACTCTCCAAAATAGTGAAAACATACCTGCGCTACAAAAGAAGCACTGTTTCGTAGCGCAGTCTTTTTACCCATTTTCCTTCAAAATTTTGTTTCCTTTCCTTTAGGGTTCTTTTTATATTCACTTGAAATAGCTTCTCTAGAAGTTTCAAGTCAAAACACACGATCTTCCCTCCAAAACATGATAAAGAAAGGGTGAAAAGGCTGCTACAACAATTTTGTAGCGCATTTCACCCTTTTTGCAGTGTGTGCGCTACGAAACTATTGTGTAAGCAGTTTTAACCAAATTTTTTTCAAACGTTGAAAGAAAAAGGTTTCAAAAAATTAGAAAATCACTGGCTTCATTAAAACCATCAAACATATGGACTAAAAACATAGCTTTCCTAAAGTTTATTCTTCATTTTCCATTTGAGTTTGCTTTGAATTTGTCATTCTGCACCTTTGTTTTTTAGTTCATATTGAGACAGTTTCAGCTGTAGTTCCAAATATTCCACTTGACCTCTTAGTCTTCTATTACCGGCTCTCATGTGAGTGTTGATCACTCTGACAAATTTTTCTTCTTTAGTGGCTGGAAATTTCCATGTAAAAAACTGCTCTACACTACTTGGAATCTCAGACTTAGAAACTGTTTCACCTTCCCAAACAACCTTCATTCTTTTAAATTATGTTTTTTCAATGATGTGATTTCTGGCCCTTTTCTTCATCTTAGCAATCTCTTTTTTTGCTGATGTCAATTTCTCCTCAAGCCTTTTATACTCTGTCAATTCTTCTTTTTCCTTCATTATAATGCTAGCTACATGCTCTACTGCTGGTGATGAGAGGTCAACCACCTCTTTAGGCACTTTCAGTATTTTAGTAGCTTCATGGACCTCCTTAAAATGTTCTTTGAGCTTTTTATTATGCCTAGTCAAAGGATTCCTAGCTTGAAAGACAAAGGCCGCATTCTCACCTTCAAATTCCAGTTTCTTTGCTAATTTCACCTTTTTTTTGTTTGCTTTCATTTACTCCAATAAAATCATCTTGCACAATAGGTGACTCTTCTATATCAATTTCATGTAAGATGTCATCTAAGTTGCCTTTCATAATTTAGATGTCATCTGAGCCTGAAACAATTGTTTTTCCCTTTGATGCTATTGCTTGGCTTCTTGTCACTCTCTGGATTTCCTGCTTGCTGGCCACTTGTTTTTGTTTAGCCTCTTTGACACTTTTCAATCTATGTTTTGCAGGTGAAGGAGTTTCTGCAACAAGTACTGGTGTCTTCTCTATTCTATTTTCAACCTATTTCCTTGGTTTCAACTTTACAAACCTCTTTGCTTTAGTAACCACTGGCTGACTCGATTCTACTACTGGTGGTGAAGGATTCCCTTTAATTTTAGGTTTCCTAGCTGGGGTTAGGGTTTCCATTTAAAATCCATTCATAAGAAAAAAGGAATACCAATCCCTATTAATTTTCTGAAGCTCATTCAAAACTAATAACTTTATCAAACCGTGGTGAAACAGAGATGTTTCACAACCATCAGATTTGGTTTGGACTTTGTCAGCCATTTTGGCAAGGCTTCTATGCAAGTAAAATGGAAAATATAGTGATATCATACCTATGAAATGCAACAACAGTTTTAAATGATAAGTGTAAACTTTATGGTACCTACCTTCACATGTAAATTATCTTTAAATATTAAATAGGAGCTTTGCATAGTTGTCCTTGATACAGCTTCTAGGTATTTCATTGCTCAGGTCCATATCTACATATTCAGGTTTCATAAATTCCTTGCATGGTTCCATGTAAAACCTAAAACCTTTAAACCAAGATTCCTACCCTCTTGGTATCTCTATCACAGAAGCTATGATCTTAGGTGTGACTGGCACATTTATCATTCCAATTTTGGTAGTGGTTCCAGTCAAGCGTAAGGCAAACTCTTTTGACACCTGAGTGTGACCACCCTGTAGTTTTTCAAAAAACTAGAGAGAACCTACTTTGGTGAAAGCCTTCATCATTGTTTGATCCTCAACTAAAGCCTCCACATTTTCAGGTTCATATCTTAGACAATGTCCTCCTCTATGAAATTTCTTCTCATCTGCCATGCTTCTTGGAAAAACCTGTGAGCTTCTCTAGAATCTGTAAAACAGCCTCACTTGATTAAATGAACAGCCTCGCTTGATTAAGATATCAAACATTCTCGCTTGATTTAATGAACAAACTCACTTGAGAAGGGGGAAGGTTACCTTTGCATAGAACAATCACAGACTTATCTTAACTGCTTCAGAGCTCAGACATTTGTGTGAAGGTAAATGAATCAAAGATGATTCAATTAGGAAAAAATTGGAATTTTAGATGTCACCTCATGACTAAGTGATGCTTCATTGATATCCTATCATGACTATGATGACTGTAGGACAGGTAAGTACATCAAATATGGTAACTAAGTAGCTCACCATACCCCTATCCTATCATTCCCCAACTGAATCTAACAGATTTTGGCTTATTTGACACAACAACTAAGCAACCACACTTTCATAGCGCTCACAGTGTAATTTTCATAGTTTGTGCTACGAAAGTTGCAGCACTTTCGTAGCACATTTCCTCTTTTTTTCGTAGCGGCGCTACGAAATGGTGGATTCCTAACTAATTGTAGAAATTTAGCCCGAAACTTAATTGAATGACCCCTAAATGAAAAATATGAATCTTTGATCATGGAATGGACCTAGAAGGACTTTATTTGAACTTAAATGATGACCTTTTAACTTATAAAAACTATGACTGACCTACATTTAACCAAACTAAAAATGTCTTTTAGACCTATTTAAGACCATGATAAAAAACATAGTTGACATATAAAGTTTTGAAATTTTTTTTGGGTGATAACAAAAAGGTTAACAAAGGTTGCACATTTCATACTAGTGAATACTACATACTCAGCTAGCAATGTAGCACAGGTGTTTATTCGAGACATAGTCATATTGCATGGTGTTCCAAAGAATATTTTTTCTGTCATGGATGCAAATTTCACTTCCAAAATTTTGAAAGAGTTTTTTGAAGGTTTGGGCATCGATTTGGCCTTCAACGCAACTTATCATCCATAGACAGATGGAAAAACTGAGAGGTTCAACAATATATTATAATATATGTTGAGGATGTATGCAATCCATCAACAATGGAAGTGGGTAGAGTATATTCCACTGGTACAGTTCGCCTACAACAACGGGTACCGCATTAGGGTAATTCAGAGGTAAAAAATGGGCCTCCTAAAGAAATTTTAAAATAATAGTGGAAATAATAAAACAAAATAAAATTAGATTACATCATCAAATTTTAGAGGGAAAAAAGAAAAAACTACCTTTTCAACTTGTATTTTCAACTTATCTCCTTATGGTTTTACTCAAATTTCAAGCAGGAACAATCGTTGGATGAATAATTTGATTCGTCATCCAAGGAGTACCCATGTTTCATACTTTCTATGGACTGTGCTACATGAAAAATTAGAAATACATGAAAAACATGATTGCAATCATGCGTTTTCATGTATTTCTCATTTTTCATGGAGCAGGGTCCATCGAAAGTATGCAACATGGGTACTCCTTGGATGAGGAATTAAGTTTTGCATCCAATGAGTACTCCCACTCGAAATTTGAGTAGAACCTTATGCATATAAGTTGAAAAATTAGTTTTACTATTTTATTATTTTTAATCTTTTTACGTTTTTACCCCAAAAATGGTGAATCATCCCCCATGGTTGACATCATCATCTTGAATCCTATTAGTTCTTATAAAGTTTAGTTTGGTTGTACGTTTTTCTTAGGAGGCCCATTTTAGACCTGAAAAGTTCTCTAATGAGGAGTCACTGAGGATGAGTCCATTTGAGGCTATGTATGGGTAGAGTTGCAAAACTCCTACCAGTTGGAGTGATCTGGTTAACAGGGTACTGATTGGACCAGATATGTTGGGAGAAATGGAACAGGAAATGGAGATGATCAAGAAGAAATTGAAGGTAGCATAGGATATACATAGGAGTTATGAATATAGTAATAGGTGGTTAAAGGAGTTTCAATTTGGGGATCAAGTGTACTTGTGTATATATCCAAAAAATATCTCCTTACGGATTGGATCATGTGCCAAGTTTGCACCATGGTTTTGTGGACCCTTTAGGATCAGTGAGAGGATCGAACCAGTGGCCTATTAACTTGCAATTTTGTTGGGCCATGGAAATGGTATGGTTATTATCATAATTTCCTTAATAAATATTTTGTTTTTAATAGTTTTATTCTTTGTTTACAATGATTTGAGAATCAAAGGATAATGGAAATTAGTTAATCGTATTATAGTTAATTTAAGAATTTTAGATATCATAAGTATTATTTTGAGTAAATTGGTGTGAAAATAGATTTAATTGAACAATTGTTGTTCCTTCGAGATAGTGGAGAATGCTCTTGGACAGACCGTCGCCTTATTTCTGGTGAAATAGAACTCGAGGCATGAGTATGGTCAATCGAGGAGAACAAATGTATTGCTATTAAAATACGTTGTAATTGAATGAGAAATCATGATAATCTTTTGATTCTCAGGATAGCTCCATTGTTAGTTTCTAAATGTAATATATAAGATGATAGTAAAAAGATAGAGGATATTCTCAATTCTATGTTTTCATTATGTACTGCAAACACCAATTCGAGTTTGAACTTTCTCAAGATTATTCTGTGAAACATTTTGAAGTTAATGAATTTGCACGAGATTTTACCTTAGTTCGTGTGTATTGAATTATCCAAGGTAGTGCTTCTGGAAACATTGCACTCAATCCCTGGAGGATCTATTGTCTATTATGTATCACCATTCATCGATTACTTGTCATATTCGCATCAGTTGTGTTATTAATTACTTTTTCTTTCTTATAGTAGTTAATAGATTGAATTTTACATCTTTTAACTATGTTATATATTCCCTAAAATTGTTGGTTGAATTGCGTGAATTAGTTATATAAATGTAAAAGTGTGATTTTGTGAATTTCATGAGTTATTTCTAAGAATTAATATTTCCAAGAATTTGTGTGCTTTAATATATTTTCTTATGAACTTGATTTTTTGAAGTAATCTTGAATATAAAAATTGATTGATAAGTTACAATAGATATCTTTCATGAATCGTAGAATTGTAGCAATATAAGTAATCATTTGTTGTTGCGAATCATTTATTTCAGCAACGTTTGAATAAGGATGATATTTCTTGTAATTCTTCTGTAGTGATTTCTTCACACTCTTTCATAACATAAGACTCTATCTTTGCATAGATTATAACGATAGAATTGAGATAAAACATGATTCCTAGGTTGATAATATTAGTGAAGGTAGGATTAAGTTGATTTTTAGGAGTCATCTTAGTGCCAACATTTTGGCACTATTGCCAGGAGGTTGTCAAAATATAGGTTGTATCTCTGGAAGGTTGGGTATTTAATATGGAAGGTAAGAACCTATTCCTACGGCAAGTAACAAAAATAATAGGAATAAAGTAGAAATAGAACAAAAACCATTATCGAAAACTACCAAAAACCAAGGGCCGGTGAGCCTTGGGAGGACAACCTTTATTAACAAAATCGTTCGGAAAGTTGAATCTCAAGCATCAGTAGGAACACAAACAACATCTGGGAAGGGCTCTACCATAATCCCTCAAGAAGCAGAATCACCAACTATAGCCCATGCTGAGATTCACAGTAAAGCTGAAGCATATGAGAAAAGCTTTCAAAGCACATTTTTTCAACACCACAGTCCTTCACAAGAGGTAAATTATTGTAATTTAAAACAAGGAGAAGGAGTAACTAGTGGAATAGATCCACGATCTTCAGAATCTGGATATCTCAAGATCATGGTAGAAGGAAAAACACCTGAAATCCCAAAATTAGGTAGTGCATTAAAACCCCCTCGAGAGCCAAATAACAAGCATAATATTCCTACTCAAATAACACCCTCTGATCATGAAATACTTGAAGATTACTGGAAATTTTTTGATCATATGGAAAATCAAGGACAAAAAAACCAAACCTCGACATTGGAATATCCCATTGTCAATCCGGTGGCTAATGCTCCAATTAAGGCCATGCCTTTACAAAACCCCCCAAACTTTCATGGGATGACTTCAAAGGATCCAGATGCCTTTTATTTTTTTTGCAGAGGATATGATTATACCACCGATCCTCATAAATTGAAATTTTACCTTCAAATTTGAAGGGAGAAGCTTTGCGATGGTTTATGGGCCTACGAGGAGGCACTATAGATCCTTGGGATGCGATGAAAAATTATTTTCTTACTAAATATCAGGATTATTGTAGATCCATGGATTTAAAAGATGAAAATTTTAAAATGACCACAAAATATAGTGAAACATTAGAAGAATATATTGAGATATTTTAGTACAACTTAGAGAGATCACCATATGCTACCTTACCAAAATAAGTATTGAAAGTTGCATTAATAAAAGTAAAGAAAGATGAGTGGATAGAAACATTGAACTAAATGGGAAAATGTGATACTTATCAAAAGGAATATGATAATATTGTTAAATTGTGTATCAAGTGTTCATGTGGAAGCACTCAAGCCATATCTGGAGTATGGGTACCTCTCACTTGAATCAGCAAAACTACGGGTGGTCATGTAACACAAACAGAAATTGGTAATGTTTTAGAAGATATTAAAAGTGACATTTTGGGCACACTCACCATGCAGTTAGATGTTTTGTAGGCTAAACAGAAGAAAGTTGAGGCAAAGGGAGAATGTTGACGGGAAAATTTGTCTGGCCAACAGTAGGGGATCTCCCCGGTAGAAAGTCCCAATCAGACCTTGAACCGTTTGGAGTAGGGATCCCGTCTGGGGTGTGGGTCAGGCTACCGCTTAAGACGCCTTCCCTTCGGTCTCAAAAGAACCTGTTTGAACCTGCGGACATACACTTATTCACATGATACAGAATACAGGATTGATGTATTAAACACGAATCAAACACTATGCGTAGCAAGATTATAGATAAAGCACGTACACCTCAGGAGATGTCATTAGCGACACATCTTTGGGGGTAATGCTTATAAGGTAGTCTGATCACAAAAGAAATAGTTCTTTATGATAAGATACCCCTTTACTTCCTGAAAGATAAAACGAAATGCTAACAAAATAGTTAATTAACATTCATTAATAAAGAAGATGATAAAATGAACATCATTGATACAACACAGATAGCCATGACACATAAATGATGACATGAAGAGTGCAACTTCATTAATCATAGGATGTTCTGAAACTGTACAAGGAATACACACAGTGTTCGCTCGACAAAACACATCATAACCATAGGGTGTTTTAACAAGAATCTATATTCATATGCACAAGTGTATAATCTTTCAATACAATGCCATCTAGCTCTTGAGTTTCCAAAAAAGAAAAGCCTTGAACACTTTCCCCGTGGGGAGTTTTATAGCACAAAAATTGCCCTTTGGGCTTCCCGAATTTTCGCCTGCCTGCCTGTTGAGTTGCCTCGCGACCTTGAAGAGGTTGCGACCTGCGATCTGTCTGGTATGTGCGACTTGTGACCTGGATAGGCAGTGCGACCTGCGACCTGGAGAGACAGTGAGACCTGCGACCTGGATAGATAGTGCGACCTGCGACTTGTCCGGGTGGTGCGACCTGCGACCTACCTCTAACTTCTGCTCATGACTTGCTGCTACCGGGCTGCAGAGATGGACGCGCAATGTTGAGGTCAGGGGCGTCAATCTGCTGCTCCTTGAGATAATCTTGCCATGTCTGATACTCTTCCGCTATGGGGGAAACTAGAGGAACCTCCTCCTTCAACCGATGCATGCATTCCAAAGCATTTGGTACTAAGGTTTCCCTTTTCTGTGAGATCTGGTTTGAAAGCGAGGCAAGCTTAGTATAAATCCCAGCTGGAGTGGCAATAAATTGACTCAGATGTTCTTGAGATGCTGAGGGCTCGGGAGCAGCAGCGGCTTGCTTGATAGGCTGCAGAAATGACTGGATGTCCTGATCCACTTTCTCCCAGGCTTTCTCTTCGTCCAATGCCCCAAGCGTCGGAATGTGGTGCAAAGTGTGCATCGAGTCGATACCACTGATCAGGTGGTTGTATGAAGACATTACTTTGTCCAGGTCCTTAGATAGTTTGTCCTTAGATTGTATTTCCATACAGAGCTAGACCTTAGCATCCTGTGTATGAATCCAATCCCTCTTGGGCAAATTTTCAGGTGCCTGCGGGTATTGTACTGTCCAGCCCATCATTCTGTCTAAGGCCTGTGAGGCCTCCCTGAGCTGCTCGTGCTTTTGCTTGGTTTCTGCTCGTGCTCTTTCCATTGGGGCGACTGTTTGTTTGATGGTGAACATTTATCCATACACCTGCCTCATGGTTGTTTCTAATACTTCACATTCGTTGAAAATGGCCAGTGGGACTTCATTTACCAGTGGAGTCTGGTTTCGGAGTTGTTGAATTTCTGCTCTCACCTCTGCTTTCTCCTTCTCTGCTCTTTTCTCGCGCTGCTCAGCTGCTTGCAGTCTATTTTGCAGAGAGACTATTTCCCTACTCATTCTGGTTACGTTCTCTTTCGTGGCTGTGGCGAAAGAAGTACCTGCCGATGCTATCATTACAGGATTAGTCCTGGTATCAAGGACTATGTCTTTGCCTGTTGCAACTGTGGATGTGGCAGAGGGACTTTGTGCCAGAGATCTTCTTTTCTCTTGCCAGATTTTGAAAGAGAATTGATCGAATGTGAGTCTGGTGAGGTCAAATACATCCTCTTCCTGCCCCTGGGGGGATCTAACATCAGAGAGCTTGGTACTGCCCAGAGGTATCTCGAGGGGAGTTACCTCGATGTCTTCTAGCAGGTCATCCTCCCTTTCTTCTCTGTTATTTTCCTCCTCTTCCTTTCGCCGATGTTCAGTTTCTGCTGCTGCTTCTATTTCGGCCTTCCTCTTCCGTTCAGCTACAGCAGCCTGTTCGGTCTTCTTTTGGTGCTCAGCTTCAACAGCCTATTCAACCTTCTTTTGGCGCTCAGCTTCAGCATCCTGTTCGGCCTTCTTTTGGCGCTCAGCTTCTGATTTTTCCAGGTCTGCCTTCAGTGCCAGTTCTGCTGCGGCCTGTGCCTCCTTTTCCTTTTTTTCTTTCGTGGCCTCCTTGGCCTGCTTCTTCTTCTGCGTTTCCGTTGCACTCTTCTGGCGTTCTTCCTCATCCTCCTTTTTCTTCTTTTCCCTTGCTTGCTGGGCTTTTGTTTCTGCTTCTTTCTGTTGGATAGATGTAGTAAGCCCTGTGCTGGTCTGAGACTTCTGGGGTAAAGAGGAAGAGGCACCTCCCAACTGACGTCTTCTGTCTTCCAGGCTCTGATCATCTGGATCTTCTTGGACCAGGTCTACTCCCGGAGCAAATTGTCTTTTAGCGTTATACCAGTTCCTTCTTTCATCTTCTGCCGGGTGCTCAATATGCTGATAAGCCCACTTGAATTTAGCTTTCAGGCAGTGTTCAGGAACTATTCTCTCCGAGTCATATGTTTGGTGTTCTAGCGCCCCAAGCTGATAGCTTTTCATTGCTTCTCCCTCCGCCGCTACTTCCTTGAAGTCTTTAACTGTGCACGCGCCAATGGTGAGGGGTAGCGTGGGCCACGACTTATTTTTTCCTTTAGACAGGACGCTGGAGAAGCCTTGAGACATCTGGAAGCATACCTCCTGAAGGAGCATTTTGTCTGTAACAAAGCGAGGCATAGCATGTGGTGCCCTGTAAGATCCAAAGACTCGGATGAAGGTATATCCGGGGAAAGGGAACCAATGTGCCACTTTGACTAGAGTCTCTTTGGCCCGCCAAGACATGCAGGGGGCATCTTGGCCAAATAATTTTCTGTTTAGAGAGGGGATGAATACTTGGGAGATATGCTCTATATCTTGTTTGTACTTGGACTCCCAAAATACCCTGATTTGCAGATGAATTGCACGAGACTGCTCGGAGTCCCAGTTGTGTGCCCATCCCTCAAAGTGTAATCTTGTGCAGAGAGCATCCAGTAGGTACGATGCCATGTAAAATTTGGAAGGCATTCGCTCATCTGGGGCCAATGCTGCAGACAAGTTTGTCTGCATTGAAGTCATCAGTATGCCGGCCTAGTTGAAATGGGTGCCATGTGTTGTCACATACTCCATGATAGTAGCCCAACTGCCGCTGAAAGTGGAGTAATCCGGGTGCCCGTAAAGCCTGCAAAGCATGGCGACAACTAATTTATAAACCTTTCTCAGGCTAGCCACCGGATATTCTTGGTCTTTCTTGACCTTAAATTTCTCGGGCTCCTCCCACCATTGTCTAATAGTATCAACTATCGGAACAGCGTGAGCAATAGCCCATTCTGGAGTGAAGTACTCATCTGGGCGAGGCAACGAGTAATAAAGGTGGGCATCCGAGCCTACGAGCGTAGCGAAAGCTCTGCCTTTGCTGTCTCAGATCACAAGCTTCTTGGGATCCGTCCTTTGTATGATCCAGTCTATAACCTCCAGGCACGGAAATATGGTTGGATGCGCCCCTGCCAGATGTAGCTTGGACCTTTTGACTGCCAAGTATATTACCCGGTCTGGGAGATCTTCTGGGAATTCCTCTTCCGGTGTGGCGAACTCATGATACACTTGGTACCATCGCATGCTGTCTTCTTTTGCAAATGTACATAGTGTATCCCTGTATATTGGGGGTGGAGATACCACGTCCAGCTCATCAATTTCTTCCACCACTTGTTTGTCCTTCTTCCGGGATAGCGGGGGTGCCATGTCACTAGAATCTGATAAAACAGGTATGCACTCTATGTCTTCTTGAAGTTCACCTGTCAAATTCATAAAGGAATCCCAAGATAAGAACGACATGATGATATAAAACCAGTTACAGTTTAGTGATGAAATTTAGCTGATACACATGTAAAACTGGGTTACTGGTTTACTAGGTCGCAGGGTCGCGGATTGCAAGAAGAGGTCTAGGCGCGACTTTGCGACCTTGTGACTAGGTCGCAGGGTCGCGGGGTCGCAAATTACGAACACAGAGGAAAATGTGACCTCGCGACCTTGCGACCTTGCGACTAGTTCGTTGGGTCACTGGGTCGCAGATTCCAGCAATCTGAAGAAAATGCGACTTTGCGACCTCGCGACTAGGTCGCTGGGTCGCAGGTCGCGATAAGGGTTGCCGGGGGTTTTGCGCGCGCGCGGCCGTAAGGTTTCTTTTCTCCCTCCTCTTGAGAATTTATAAGCTAGCTGGGTCCAGGCAGAGCTGAGGAATGGTTTTAAGAGCAAGGGACAAGGCTATGAGAGTTTGAACCAGAAGTGTGGTGAGGTTGGACATTTGTGGAGAAAGCAGGGTCACAAAACACTCCTAAATTGAAACAAAAATGTAAAAGCTCAGACAAGGGGCAATTTAAAGGCCTAAGGGGACATGGGTTTGGTAAGAAATGCTCATAATGGAAAAAGCAGGAG
Organism: Pinus albicaulis; assembly: GCA_034641835.2. NCBI lineage: Eukaryota > Viridiplantae > Streptophyta > Pinopsida > Pinales > Pinaceae > Pinus > Pinus albicaulis. Next base: position 506,013,328 of record CM076576.1, on the reverse strand, counting down.
GAAATGGCAACTTACCCGGGAAAATCGCGCCAGTCGAGCTGTCAAAGGCGTTTTCTTTCAAATTGCTAAATGTGTAAAATGCGACCTAGCGACCTCCTTTATATAAAAGGTCGCACGTGTGGGCATTTAATGCGGGGTCGCTGGGTCGCAAATCTATTAATTCCAGAGTTTTTCGACCTAGTGACCTTGCGACCTGGCGACCTGGGGTCGCGGGGTCGCAAGGTCGCTGGGTCGCACTTTTCATTAAAATTGGAGATTTGCGACCTTGCGACCTGGCGACCTAGGGTCGCGGGGTCGCAAGGTCGCGGGGTCGCAGTTTTCATCAATAGTTTAACTTTGCGACTAGGCGACTTGGCGACTTGGCCTTAAGGGTTCCTCACTTGGTTTCTCTTTAGTCTCAAGGGGCTCCAAAATTTGAAATGGTGGTCTTTTTGGAGGGTGTTGTAGGGGCTACAACAAATGGCGATTCACTGGACGAACTCAGAGTCTCTGCTGATGGTTAGTCTTGGCGGGGGGAGGGAGGGGCCTATGCTGACTGTTTTCTTTTACCTTGCGGTTGACATTTCCTAACCTTTGGCACCTTGCTGGGTTGCTCAATCTGCTGGCCTGTTTGGGCGCCGTTCAACCAAATTCATTTCTTCAGGTCTCCGGACTGGAAGAGTTGGAGAACTCCAGGCAGCTACAGGGTCTGGTACGATTATTTTGTCCTCATCGTGTTGCTCTACTACCAGCGAACCTCTCGGTCCCGGCGGAGTCACTGCCTAGGAATCGTGAACGTTGCTCCGCTGCCGGCGAGCCTGGTCAGTACCCCGACGGAGTCGTTACATCACCTCTCTGCGCAGGAAGCCTTTCTCAATCCTTTACCCTTTATTAGTGTGCTATTGCACTTATTTTGAATGTGCCTGAGGCACTTATTTAGATGTGCTCGGGGCACTTATTTGAGATGGAAATTTAGCCTGGGCGGATGAGGGATCCCGACTTATTTTGCTTGCAGAGAGGTTGTTCCTGGTCTGGTATGAGGACTTTGGTTTTTCCCAGATACCCTGTCGTAGCATAGAGTATCTCTTTTCCCTTCTGGTCTAGTTACCACTACACTGTATTTTCTTCTGCGGACACCCTCTCAGACTGGCGAGGTAAGCTTCCCGCTTGATGACTCGAGCTTGGTGATATGCTACCTTTAGGTGCAGAGAACAAGCAAGCTTTTACCGCCTTTGAGTCTATCAGAAAAGGCTTTCCATTAGCATAGAACCTGTTGCAGTGTGCCAATTGCGTGGCTCTAACAAATCCTTCCTTAAATTTTATTTTATTTTATTATTATTATTATTATTATTTTTTTTTTATTTTTTTTTATTTTTTTTTTAAACAAAGGTGAGACAATAGACTATGATACAAAATAAGATAGCCCTCTAAGGGCTGCTAAGTAAAATAGTGTTTGAGGTCATGCCCGTTTACCGGGAGGACCTCGACTTGTCCTTCAAGGGTTTGCAATCTAAAAGTGTGTGATCCTAACCTTTCTTTAATTTGGAAAGGGCCTGTCCATAGTGCTTGGAACTTGGAATGCTTTCCCTTATCCTCATGAGCTTTGTCCCATTTTAGGACCAGGTCTCCTACCTCAAAATTTTTATTCCCTACGGATTTTCTATCGAACCATCTCTTGATTCGGCTCTGGTGGATGGTGAACTTTTCCCGGGTCTTTTGCCTTTCTTCCTCCAATTTCAGCAAGGTGTCTATTTGAGTCTGTAAGGTAGGGCATGGGGTACCATGACATTCTTGGGATAGTTGAAGGGCAGGGAGAGATAGATGAGGAGGAAGAACAACTTCTTTTCCATACACGAGAAAATATGGAGAGGTGCCTAGGGAGGACTTGGGAGTAATGCGGTCAGCCCAAAGTGCATTGCGAAGGGCATTGTGCCAGTTGCGCTGGTGGGACAGCAGGGTCTTTTTAATGATACAGATCAGGTTCTTGTTAGTTGACTCAGCTATTCCATTTCCCTGGGGATAGTAATTTGCAGAATGTTTTAGAACAATACCATTTTCCAGCGCAAAATCATATAATTTAAAAGACAAGAAGTAGGTTGCATTATCGAAAACCAAAGAAGTAGGAACACCAAACCTGGTGATGATGGAATGCGTGAGGAATTTTATTACCTCCTAATCATTGATTCGGCGTAAAGGTGTTGCTTCGACCCACCTGGTGAAATAATCAGTAGCTGTAAGGATGTACCGGTGTTGTTTAGAAGAGTGAGGTGTGATTTCACCAATTACATCCAAACCCCACTGTTGGAAAGGCTCCTCCACTGCTACTGAGAGTAAGGGGGCGGCTGGCCATGCTTCTCGGTTTGCGAACTTCTGGCACTGGATGCATTTCCGAACATACGCATGAGCATCTTTAAAAAGAGTAGGCCAATAGTATCCTGCGTGCATTATCTTATGGGCAGTAGTATCTCCGGAAAAATGACCTCCAGCTGGTTCATCATGCAACTCGGTCAAGATTTTCTGCGCTTCGTCATTTTCCAAGCAGCGTAACAGGACCCCATCGTGATGTTTCTTGAACAGCGTACCTCGGATCAGTTGGTGAGAAGCAGCTTTGAGTCTTATTGCGCGTTTCTGCCGGGCATTAAGAGCAAGGTCCATGGTGCCTTGGGCCAAATATCTTGAAATGTCAGCATACCAAGAAGAGCTGCTTTGCTGAGGCAAGTGGTCGCTCTGATACATCTCAATTTCTTGTTCCCAACATTCTTCTTCAATTCCATGGGAACTTGCTGCTTCTGCAGCCATTTGGCATAAGCCCTGTCCTTTGACGGTGTGTGCCGGTTTAAATTCTAAATCGTATTCTTGCAAGCACGCCACCCAGTTGCCTCGCCTCTCGCCTAACTCTTGCTGTACGAAAAGTGAGCGGACCGCTGGGTGCGGGACAAAAACCGTGACATGATTTTTCAAGATGTAGGGTCTAAAATGCTTGACCGCTTTGTAGACCGCATAGGCTTGCTTTTCAATTTTTGGGTAGTTCAACTCAGCTCCTTGTAAACCGGTGCTCATGAAAGAAATGGGTCGTTCATCGTTGTTGCCATCTTTCTGTGTAAGGACAGCCGCCAGTGAGGAATCTGAAGCAAAAGTGTACAGGATAAAGCCTTTACCAAAATCTGGACTTTGGAGGGAAGGAGTTTCAGCTATAGCCTGTTTGATTTTGTCGAAGTCTTCCCTTTCTGGTCGATTCCATTGGAACATAGCATTATTTTTAATCATTCCCTGTATTGGCCTGACTATCTGGGCGAAATCTGAGATGAATTTACGGACAAAATTGATTTTCCCCAGGAAAGATTGCATCGCTTTTTTGTTGCTCGGGGGAGGAATCTGCGCAATGGTTTTCGCCCATTCTGGATCAACTACAATGCCTTGCTTGGTTATAATGTGGCCTAGCAAGTTTCCCTCTGCCACAGCGAAGACACTCTTGTTAGGGTTGAGCGATATCCTGTAGCTTCTGCACCTCTCGAAGATTTTCTTGAGGTGGCGTAAATGATCACCCTTTCGTTTTGAAAACACAGTGACGTCGTCTAAATATACCACCACGCTCTGCCCTATCAAACCACGGAAGGCTATATCCATGGCTCGTTGGAAATTTTCCCCTACATTGATCAACCCAAAGGGCATGCGTCTGAAAGCAAAGGTTCCCCATTTTGTCCGGAAGGTGGTTTTCAGTTTGTCTGGTTCAGCTACCAGCACCTGGTTATAGCCGGAGAAGCCATCTAATAGGGAGAACATCTCAGATCTAGACACAGCTTGTAATATCTGTTCCAAGGGGGGCACCGGGTAGTTGTATTTTTTTGAGGCCCCATTTAGATTACGGAAATCTACGCACAAGCGGATCTTGCCAGACTTCTTTCGTACGGGTACCAAATTTGACACCCACGTGGAGTGACGAACTTTGAAAATAATGCGTGCATCCAAGAGCTTCTTTAGTTCCTTTAGAATCATTGGCTCCAAAGCTAGGTGCACTTTTCTGAGTTTCTGTTGGAAGGGCTTAATGCCTTCCCTCACGGGTATTACATGTTGAATGATACGGGTATCATATGTACGTAGATCTTCATATGTCCAAGCAAATACATCGCGATACTTCCGGAATAATTGGGTGAAGGCCCGTGCCTCCTCATCACTACAGTATTTTCCGAGGTTAACGAACTTTGGGTTCTCATCTGATCCCAAGTTCACTTACCGATGTGCCAATATGGAACTTTGCACTTTGGTGTTCGGAGGCCTGCGGAATCGGCTTTGCAGATCAAAGAGCTTTTCTAATGACACCACCCCCTTGGGCATGATGTTCTCTTTGCATTCATCATGCTCTCTCTGTAAAGCATGCTCATGCTCTTCCTCGTCTATCGCCGCGTCCTTGAATACTTCAGCATTGCACATAAAGTCCAAAATCTGTTGATCATCGTTAAAAACGCGTAGATTAGAAATATTGTCTGGCACAGAGGGTCTATATACAACTTCAATAGAAAAACCGTCCCTTAAGGGGGTAAATCTAGCAGCAGAATTAGCCAGAGTATCAGCTGCTGCATTGTGCATTCTAAGAACAGATTTAATTCCAAATGCATCAAAAGCAGAAATCAATCGCCATACCTCTTGTTGATACGCTTTTAAATGTGGAGATAAACAGTGAATAGTGTTGCATACCTGGCGAGTGATAATTTCGGAATCTCCAATTACCTGTAAGCATTTTACCTTCAAATCCAGTGCCTTCTTAAGTCCGAGGATTAATGCCTCGTACTCAACAGTGTTGTTGGTGCATTGGAACTCTAACCGGCATGAGATTAAGAACTTATTCTTGTGAGGGTCAAGCAATATGCAACCCGCACCAGCTCCGTCATGAGTCTTGGAACCGTCATAATACAAGTTCCACATGTCACTTTCCGGCTCCTTCAGGGTAATAGGTTGCGGAGGGGTTTCTGATGTTGGTGAGACAGGGGTGACTTGTTCCTCCGTGACAAGTGCTAGTTCAGATTGGACCTCGGGGCCAACGGAAGACTGAGGGGGTTGGTAACATCTGAATATGGCTTCCAGAAAACACATGCCAAGTTCCTCCTGGGCAAAGCTGATGGGTTCATTAACGGCATCCAAATCAGTCACGGTGTGTTTCATATATGGTTCACTTTCAACCCTGATTTGATTGTTCCGCCCCTTGTAAGGAAGCCACAAGTGGGACCAGTCGGTGGCGAAATAGCCTTGCAACTTGCTGGACCAGTCCCTGCTAAGCAATAGGCCATATGCTTCAGGGATGTCGAAAATCACAATGTCAATGCATTGATGGACCCTAGAGTCTGACGACAGGCAGATGATGACATTGTTCAACTCTCCTACGGCTGGCACTTGTGATCTGTCAAGTTGTATGATCTTTGCGTCAGTCTTCTCCGGGCGAATGTTTAGCTTCTTACAGATAGATAGGGGCATGACGTTTGTTGAGGCACCGGAGTCGACTAGACAGTTGTGGACATTGAAGTTAAAAATCTCGAAGGACAAAAGGAAAGGAGGTGTGGATCCTCTTGAGTTGGTATTGATGGCGTTTACTATGGACTGGACATCTGGACCGGCTTGCGCAGACTTGTTGCTCACATTTTTCGTAGCTGAAGTATTTGCGAAAGCCTTTAGAATGAGCTCTTTTTGGTTAGTAATGCGGGCCAGCTCGTAGAGAGAAATGTTTGATCTTGTTTTCTTCATATCCTCAACAATGTTATAGCCAGACTCTGGTTGAGGGCTAGGCTCGGTAGAGGTCTTTGAGGATTCTGTCGGGAGCTTGCCCTTTTGACTTGCTCGGGTAATGTTGTTGGGGGGCTTCTCCGGGGCAGATTGTTTTCCGTTTCCTGGGGGCAGAATTTTCCTTAGGAAAGCCCTTTTCTTGTCTTCATAGGATTGCTCGGGAGCAGGTCCTTTGCTCCTTAGACTATAATTCCGAACGAGCTAATCTTTGGGAGTATCTGCCATGTTGATATCAATGGAGGTAAGGTTTTCCCCACCTCGGATTATGTCAAAAGCAAGGATAGAGGATCCTGGTTCTTTGTTCGAGGGCGAATCCTCATCGTGATCTGAAACATCATCCTCTGTCACATCCCCTGGAGTTTGGTCATCTAAAAGCTGATTAACTACTGCTGTCATGCTGCCAATCCATTGAGGGCACGTTTTTTCAGAGTGGGCATCTTGGTGGAAAGAACAGAAGTTATCTTTCCCTATCTCTTCCACATTTAGGGCAGTATTCGGGTTAGACGGAGGCCTGTTAGTGTTGGGATTACTTTTTCTGAAGAAAGGTTTGGGTGGTTTAGTGCTAGTTGTGGATTCTGTGCCCTTCCTCCTTAGGTCAGTGACTTCATTCGTTAAGAGCTTAAGGTTTTTTGCCATGCTTTCAAAATCAAACGCATCTTTGTCTCTATCGGTGGTCTTAGGAGTGGAGGACTGACCCCTTTTTATGTTAGGCTTGTGATCCCCTCTCCCTTCGTGATCGATGGCCCCTATCGAAAGCATGTCTTTCTGCACAGCGAGAGAAGCCTCATAATTAGCCGTGAGGGTAGCGCGGGCTTCACGTTTGACGAAAACGGCAATGTCCCTAGGGAGAGCCTTGGTATAGTAGTCAATGGTGATTGAGTCATCCAACGCCACGTTTGGGGGAAATTTCTGCAGTATGGAATCGAAGCGCTGGTTGAAGTCCTTAACCTTCTCCTTTTTATGACACTTGATAGTGCTCAATTCCATGAGAAGCATGGAAGGAGTTTTATCTTCTGAAAAATTCTGCAGGAATACGTGATGGAATTGGTCCCATGAAGTGATAGAGGCACTGGCGAGAGAACGGTACCATGTGGCCGCTTTGTTTTCGAGAGTATGGGGAAAAAGTCGACATGCGACATCATCGGACTGGACTCTCATGATTTGCAGAGACAAATAGAAGTTGCTGATATGATCTTCAGCTAAGGTGCCTTTCTCAGGGTCAAACTTGGGGAGGTGTTTCTCTGGATGCCTAGGCAGATCGTGGAGTGGGCCCAAAAGATTTAATGGGGATTGAGCCATCCAGGCTAGGGGTTGCACTCTCCTAGCCCGCTGGTGTTGCCTAAACTCAGGCTCAGATTCACCTCCCGAACCTGAGACCGATTATTCTGACTCATGACGAGAGTGTTGGTCTTGGTGTCTCCCATGGTAAAGAAAGTCTCTAAGATATCCCAAGTTGTGGACAGGAGGCCTAATTTGGTTTGGGTGACAATTGCGAGCTTGGTTTCCTTGGCCTCGGCCTCTATCTCCTCTACCTCCAGCCCCTCAGCCTCTATTTCCTTCTTCTTCATTTCTGCGAGCTCTATTCCTTTCTCCTTCATTTCTGCGAGCCCTATTTCCCCCGTCTACATTTGCTCGGCCTCTGTCTTCTTCACCATCTCCGGGTGGGGGATGCGCCTGGTTGTTGTTTTGCCGAGTCTGGTTAGGCTGGGAGTCGGGGAAAGGTTCGGTGTCACCAAATTCTTCGCCCTCCTGGAGAATCGGGTCATTTTCCTCAGCAGCAGTGCCGAGGTCTTCCAACATGAGATTTACGAGTTCGGGTATGGTACTTGCAAGGGCACCATTCCGAGTGATGTTCTCCGGAGGGGTTCTAGTGTGGGCAAGGTATTCCATGATTGGAGTAAATCGTAAATTTCTGATAAGATTGCGGGCAGCTGGGCAGAAGGCTCTCAACTGCGCCCTGGTGATTTCGTAATATTGAGTCTCCCTCTCTGGGATATCTTCCAGAGGAGGAGGGACAGTTTCATTGTTTATGACCTCCCCTTGGGGAGTTTTTGATGGAAAGTTTGTTGTATGCTGGGAGGCTGCCATTCGGCCCTCCTTCTAGCGCCAAATCTATTGACGGGAAAATTTGTCCGGCCAACAGTAGGGGATCTCCCCGGTATAAAGTCCCAATCAGACCTTGAACCATTTGGAGTAGGGATCCCGTTCGGGGTGTGGGTCCGGCTACCGCTTAAGACGCCTTCCCTTCAGTCTCAAAAGAACCTGTTTGAACCTGGGGACATACACTTATTCACATGATACAGAATACAGGATTGATGTATTAAACACGCATCAAACACTATGCGTAGCAAGATTATAGATAAAGCACGTACACCTCAGGAGATGTCATTAGCAACACATCTTTGGGGGTAATGCTTATAAGGTAGTCTGATCACAAAAGAAATAGTTCTTTATGATAAGATACCCCTTTACTTCCTGAAAGATAAAACGAAATGCTAACAAAATAGTTCATTAACATTCATTAATAGAGTAGATGATAAAATGAACATCATTGATACAACACAGATAGCCATAACGCATAAATGATGACATGAAGAGTGCAGCTTCATTAATCATAGGATGTTCTGAAACTGTATAAGGAATACACACAGTGTTCGCACAGCAAAACACATCATAACCATAGGGTGTTTTAACAAGAATCTATATTCATATGCACAAGTGTATAATCTTTCAATACAATGCCATGTAGCTCTTGAGTTTCCAAAAAAGAAAAGCCTTGAACACTTTCCCCGTGGGGAGTTTTATAGCACAAAACTTGCCCTTTGGGCTTCCCGAATTTTCACCTGCCTGCCTGTTGAGTTGCCTCGCGACCTTGAAGAGGTCGCGACCTGCGACCTGTCTGGTATGTGCGACTTGTGACCTGGATAGGCAGTGCAACCTGCGACTTGGAGAGACAGTGCGACCTGTGACCTGGATAGATAGTGTGACCTGCGACTTGTTTGGGTGGTGCGACCTGCGACCTACCTCTAACTTCTGCTCATGACTTGCTGCTACCGGGCTGCGGAGATGGACGCGCAATGTTGAGGTCAGGGGCGTCAATCTGCTGCTCCTTGAGATAATCTTGCCATGTCTGATACTCTGCCACTATGGGGGAAACTAGAGGAACCTCCTCCTTCAACCGATGCATGCATTCCAAAGCATTTGGTACTAAGGTTTCCCTTTTCTGTGAGATCTGGTTTGAAAGCGAGGCAAGCTTAGTATAAATCCGAGCTGGAGTGGCAATAAACTGACTCAGATGTTCTTGAGATGCTGAGGGCTCGGGAGCAGCAGCGGCTTGCTTGATAGGCTGCAGAAATGACTGGATGTCCTGATCCACTTGCTCCCAGGCTTTCTCTTCGTCCAATGCCCCAAGCATCTGAATGTGGTGCAAAGTGTGCATCGAGTCGATACCGTTGATCAGGTGGTTGTATGAAGACATTACTTTGTCCAGGTCCTTAGATAGTTTGTCCTTAGATTGTATTGCCATACAGAGCTGGACCTTAGCATCCTGTGTATGAATCCAATACCTCTTGGACAAATTTTCAGGTGTCTGCGGGTATTGTACTGTCCAGCCCATCATTCTGTCTAAGGCCTGTGAGGCCTCCCTGAGCTGCTCGTGCTTTTGCTTGGTTTCTGCTCGTGCTCTTTCCATTGGGGCGACTGTTTGTTTGATGGTGAACATTTCTCCATACACCTGCCTCATGGTTGTTTCTAATACTTCACATTCGTTGAAAATGGCCAGTGGGACTTCATTTACCAGTGAAGTCTGGTTTCGGAGTTGTTGAATTTCTGCTCTCAACTCTGCTTTCTCCTACTCTGCTCTCTTCTCGCGCTGCTCAGCTGCTTGCAGTCTATTTTGCAGAGAGACTATTTCCCTACTCATTCTGGTTACGTTCTCTTCCGTGGCTGCGGTGAAAGCAGTACCTGCCGATGCTATCATTACAGGATTAGTCCTGGTATCAAGGAATATGTCTTTGCCTGTTGCAACTGTGGATGTGGCAGAGGGACTTTGTGCTAGAGATCTTCTTTTCTCTTGCCGTATTTTGAAAGAGAATTGATCGAATGTGAGTCTGGTGAGGTCAAATACATCCTCTTCCTACCCCTGGGGGGATCTAACATCAGAGAGCTTGGTACTGCCCAGAGGTATCTCGAGGGGAGTTACCTCAATGTCTTCTAGCAGGTCATCCTCCCTTTCTTCTCTGTTCTTTTCCTCCTCTTCCTTTCGCCGGCGTTCAGTTTCTACTGTTGCTTCTATTTCGACCTTCCTCTTCCGTTCAGCTACAGTTGCCTGTTCGGTCTTCTTTTGGCGCTCAGCGTCAGCAGCCTATTCGGCCTTCTTTTGGCGCTCAGCTTCAGCAGCCTGTTCGGCCTTCTTTTGGCGCTCAGCTTCAGCAGCCTGTTCGGCCTTCTTTTGGCGGTCAGCTTCTGCTTTGTCCAGCTCTGCCTTGAGTGCCCATTCTGCTGCAGCCTGTGCCTCCTTTTCCTCTTTTTCTTTCCTGGCCTCCTTGGCCTGCTTCTTCTTCTGCGTTGCCATTGCACTCTTCTGGCGTTCTTCATCATCCTCCTTTTTCTTCTTTTCCCTTTCTTGCTGGGCTTTTGTTTCTGCTTCTTTCTGTTGGATAGATGTAGTAAGCCCTGTGCTGGTCCGAGACTTCTGGGGTAAAGAGGAAGAGGCACCTCCCAAATGACGTCTTCTATCTTCCAGGCTCTAATCATCTAGATCTTCTTGGACCACGTCTACTCCCGGAGCAAATTGTCTTTCAGCGTTATACCAGTTCCTTCTTTCATCTTCTGCCGAGTGCTCAATATGCTGATAAGTCCACTTGAATTTAGCTTTCAGGCAGTGTTCAGGAACTATTCTCTCCGGGTCATATGTTCGGTGTTCTAGCGCCCCAAGCTGATAGCTTTTCATTGCTTCTCCCTCCGCCGCTACTTCCTTGAAGTCTTTGACTGTGCACGCGCCAATGGTGAGGGGTAGTGTGGGCCACGACTTCTTTTTGCCTTTAGACAGGACGCTGGAGAAGCCTTGAGACATCTGGAAGCATACCTCCTGAAGGAGCATTTTGTCTGTAACAAAGCGAGGCATAGCATGTGGTGCCTTGTAAGATCCAAAGACTCGGATGAAGGTATATCCGGGGAAAGGGAACCAATGTGCCACTTTGACTAGAGTCTCTTTGGCCCGCCAAGACATGCAGGGGGCGTCTTGGCCAAATAAGTTTCTGTATAGAGAGGGGATGAATACTTGGGAGATCTGCTCTATATCCTGTTTGTACTTGGACTCCCAAAATACCCTGATTTGCAGATGAATTGCACGAGACTGCTCGGAGTCCCAGTTGTGTGCCCATCCCTCAAAGTGTAATCTTGCGCAGACAGCATCCAGTAGGTACGAGGCCATGTAAAATTTGGAAGGCATTCCCTCATCTGGGGCCAATGCCGCAGACAATTTTGTCTACATCAAAGTCATAAGTATGCCAGCCTAGTTGAAACGGGTGCCATGTGTTGTCACATACTCCATGATAGTAGCCCAACTGCCGCTGAAAGTGGAGCAATCCGGGCGCCCGTAAAGCCTGCAAAACATGGCGGCAACTAATTTATAAACCTTTCTCAGGCTAGCCACCAGATATTCTTGGTCTTTCTTGACCTTAAATTTCTCGGGCTCCTCCCACCATTGTCTAATAGTATCAACTATCGGAGCAGCGTGAGCAATAGCCCATTCTGGAGTGAAGTATTCATCTGGGCGAGACAACAAGTAATAAAGGTGGGCATCCGAGCCTACGAGCGTAGCGAAAGCTCTGCCTTTGCTGTCTCGGATCACAAAATTCTTGGGATCCGTCCTTTGTATGATCCAGTCTATAACCTCCGGGCATGGAAATATGGCTGGATGCGCCCCTGCCAGATGTAGCTTGGACCTTTTGACTGCCAAGTATATTTCCTGGTCTGGGAGATCTTCTGGGAATTCCTCTTCCGGTGTGGTGAACTCATGATACACTTGGTACCATCGCATGATGTCTTCTTTTGCAAATGTACATAGTGTATCCCTGTATATTGGGGGTGGAGATACCACGTCCAGCTCATCAATTTCTTCCACCACCTGTTTTTCCTTCTTCCGGGATAGCGGGGGTGCCATGTCACTAGAATCTGATAAAATAGATATGCACTCTATCTCTTCTTGAAGTTCACCTATCAAATTCATAAAGGAATCCCAAGATAAGAACGACATGATGATATAAAACCAGTTACAGTTTAGTGATGAAATTTAGCTGAGACACATGTAAAACTGGGTTACTAGTTTACTGGGTCGCAGGGTCGCGGATTGCAAGAAGAGGTCTAGGCGCAACTTTGCGACCTTGCGACTAGGTCGCAGGGTCGCGGGGTCAAAAATTACGAACACAGATGAAAATGCGACCTTGTGACCTCACGACCAGGTCGCTGGGTCGCTGGGTCGCAACTCTCCAGAAAATTGGAAAATGTGACCTTGCGACCTTACGACTAGGTCGCTGGGTCGCTGGGTCGCAGATTCCAGAAATCTGAAGAAAATGCGACTTTGCGACCTCGCGACTAGGTCGCTGGGTCGCAGGTCGCGATAAGGCTTGCCGGGGGGGTTTGCGCGCACACGGCTGTAAGGTTTCTTTTCTCCCTCCTCTTGAGAATTTATAAGCCAGCTGGGTCTAGGCAGAGCTGAGGAATGGTTTTAAGAGCAAGGGACAAGGCTACGAGAGTTTGAACCAGAAGTGTGGTGAGGTTGGACATTTGTGGAGAAAGCAGGGTCACAAAACACTCCTAAATTGAAACAAAACTATAAAAGCTCAGACAAGGGGCAATTTAAAGGCCTAAGGGGACATGGTTTTGGTAAGAAATGCTCATAATGGAAAAAGCAGGAGGAAATGGCAACTTACCCGGGAAAATCGCGCCAGTCGAGCTGTCAGAGGCGTTTTCTTTCAAATCGCTGAATGTGTAAAATGTGACCTAGCGACCTCCTTTATATAAAAGGTCGCACGTGCGAGCATTTAATGCGGGGTCGCTGGGTCACAAATATATTCATTCCAGAGTTTTGCGACCTAGCGACCTTGCGACCTAGCGACCTGGGGTCGTGGGGTCGCAAGGTCGCTGGGTCGCACTTTTCATTAAAATTGGATATTTGTGACCTAGCGACCTGGCGACCTGGTGACCTGGGGTCGCGGGGTCACAAGGTCGATGGGTCGTAATTTTCGTTAACATTGGATATTTGCGACCTTGCGACCTGGTGACCTGGGGTCACGGGGTCGCAAGGTCGCGGGGTCACAGTTTTCATAAATAGTTTAACTTTGCGACTTGGCCACTTGGCCTTAATGGTTCCTCACTTGGTTTCTCTTTAGTTTCAAGGGGCTCCAAAAATTTGAAATGGTGGTCTTTTTGGAGGGTGTTGTAGGGGCTACAACAGAGAATTAGCCATATTTTATCCACGTTGCCAAAAAGAACACAAAGAGTGTCCTTTGGACACAGTTCAAACATGTGCTATCTGCAATAAGAAGCATTCGACATATCAGTGTCCATCGCTGCCAGGATTAAAACACTTATTTAAAGAAGCCGGGGAGGAAATAGAAACAACATAACTTATGGCTCAACATCGATAATGGAAATCTCTCCCTTCAAGTATTATGGAATATCCCTCCTTATTTTATTCTGGATAGTACGTTTAATAATAGAATACTGGAAACGCATGGAAAGGACAACCACCCTTCAATTCCGTCTGAAAATCACAATCATATCCTACAACACCATGTCCAAACCAAAAATTTTCTGGACCAGGATGGAAAAATTCGCAATACCCTACCCCATTAGTGCATAATCCCATTAATAATTCCTATCCCTCACAATGGCCGAATACATCTGCGTAAAATCCAATATGGCCTCAAAAATGGCAGCGCCCTATGGGATTGTTTAATCCACCCATAGGAACGATCCTCAATCTCATCCTACAATGCAAGCTCCATTTCAGTTGCCTCCTAATCCTCAACCTCCCATGTTTCCTCAATTTTCGGCTCATCCAAATCCTAACCCTAACAATATACTTGTCTAGTACATGAAAATCATTGAAAATATGGTTTATGAAAGAAACCCCCTAGGATGTAATGAGCTCGGGTTAAGATATCGACGTATTATTTCTCTTGAATAAAATCAGATTGATCGAGAACAAGAAAATGATAAAGAATAAAAAAATGTGACAAATCCATTGACTGTGGTTATTTCAGAAATAGAACTAGTAGGAACACAGTCAATAAACTGGAATATGAGAAAATTAGATCTTCTTCCCCTCCATTTCCTGAAAGACTCACGATAACTAAACCAACCATTTATCCTGAATTTGATATTGTAGAGGAATTTAAAAAACTGTGTACCAAAATTCCACTCCTTCAAGCCATCCAAGATATCCTAATTTATGCCAAAATGATCAAAGAATTATGTGGGAAAAACCCTGGGAGAAAACCATAAGATCCACCCACAGTTCATGTTGTAGGAACATTATCTGACCTTATTTTAGGAAAACAAGTTCCTGTCAAATACGAAGATCTAAGAAGTCTTGTAGTGACTATTCAAATACAAGGTTGCACTTTTCCAAATACCTTGGTAGACCTGGGAGAAAGTATTAACCTTTTGACTTATGAGATGTGTAGCATCCTGGGTATTAAAAACCTAAAACCAACTTTGACTTTGCTAGAATTATTCGATAGGTTGGTGGTCAAGCCTGAAGGAGCCCTAGAAGATATCACTATCTCTATATACTCCTGGGAATATCTTGTAGACTTCTTGGTCATCAACCCAAGTAGTAGACTAGATGGGCATCCTTTTATATTAGATAGACCTCCGTTAGCAACAGAAAATGAATATATAGGTTTCCGAATAGGAAACATGATGATCGCTAAAGATAAAATTGTCAAAAATCGTATTTTGTATCCTCTTGATAAACCAAGTCCGCCTACTATAAGTCTCCAGTTGTGCCCCCTGGATACCAATAATAAAATATGTGCTCTCCCCTTACATTGGATGAGGTCCTTGGACCTATAAATCAAATAGAAGATGATGTAATTTGTAACTTTATCAATAAACATGCTGTTACTGTTAGCCTCTCTAAAATAAAAATAATAAATCCAAAATAATAAATAAATAAATTAAATATTCCTAGTTAGGAATATGTGCCTAATTCTTAGGTTGTTGGGTTGTTCCTCAAATGTTGGAGTTTGTTTAGGAACTACTATCTTGGTGGGTTTTTGGTGAGAAATTATCTCAACCAAAAGAGTCTAAGATAGCACGGACCATCTTCTCTCATCTATTTAAATTGTAAATTAAAATTCTTTTAATAAGAGAGATTACATGAGGAAGCCATGATGCTTCTGCCTTTTCTGCCAATGTTTTGTCGAAGTTTTCTATCTATTTTTTATGTAATGTTTTTGAGTTAATTTAATTTTTAATATGTGGTATCAGAGTCGCAGTGAGATTTTGGGTGTATATGAAAATTCATGTGGAGAGAATGGATTGATGGGAGGATCTGCGCTATGATGGGAGGATCTACATAGCGCAGACATAATAGAATTGGATGGAAACCGACTGATGGAGCGCTCACTACAAAAAACTAATGTATGGAGAAGAAACTAAATTTGATTCAACTCATAAGGAAGCTCTGCAGATTGTTGCGTGCGCCCTCTAAGACTGCTGAGAATGGAAGCAAAGTCGTGGTTGTGTGTGCCCTCTAAGCCTGTCATTGACTTCATTTAGATCAACAATGCTAGTTTACTCACAGTTTAAGTTGCATTGATAGAGGTAAACTTTTGAAACTTTTAAATTTTCAAATGCATCTTACAATGGTCAATTGGTCAAAGTTTGCAAATGCTTCCTCTCATAGCATGTGTTGTTGATAAGCTGCGTTTTATGGGATTGCGTGTTATGATGATAGATTGGGTAAGAGTTTTATGTGTTTAGAAGGGTTCCAACCCATTAAGTATTCATAATATAATATAGATTATAGACTGTTTGGGCTTGAGTTTTATATCAAGATCGCCATTCTTGTCATTGCATTGCTGGAGCCATGGAGCTTCTTCGTCAAGGGAAGAAATAGGAGGCTTTCCCCGGTTCGTTCCGGTCTGCTATCAGCTTAAGATCTCAAAGCGCTAGAAATAGTTTCATGTATTTTTCCAACATACTTTGAAAGCGTAATAAGATTACACATCTATGTATTCAATAAAATTTTTTCAAGAAACAGACCGCTGTGTGAGCACTGATCAGAGCCGAGCCAAATTTGTGAACTGTAAAAGCCGACAGTAGAGGCCACTGCATGCGATTGTGGTCGATTTGTATCAGAGATCAATTTCTGCAGATTTCAACGCTGCATCAATTCATTTAACACTCATTTATGTAGAATTCAACGCTGCTTCAATTCATTTAACATATCTTCAACGCTGTGTTTGAAACTACGTCCAAAAAGCTGCTAAAAGATTCGGCAAACAAGCGTCTCAAGTGAGGGTTGTTTGCAATTAATTCTTGTTTTTCTTTCCTGGTATATTTTCCACGACCATGCATGAACTTCAACGATTTTTACAAATTCCGTAGCCGCACAGAATAGCTTCTACTTGTCTTTCTAAATGGTTGAAATCGGACTGGTATCTGCATTTATCTGTTACGTTACGGGTTGTTATTTTTTATATGTTACATGTTATAGGGTAATTGCGTAGATGATCAATTGTTTGAATGAGAACCACCACCAAAAATCAAAAGATACTGATTTGCATGTACTGTAGTAGTGTGATCAGACCGTGGTGATGAAGGCATACCCACAGCTTCTACAACATCACAAGTCATCGTTTCCAAGTCGAGAATATTCAGATCCGTTGAAATATCTTGTTGTCTTTTTAATTTGAATGCTAGCTTGGTGTCAATGATGGCACAAATTTTTTAATTGCAGCGATTATTTCCTCATCATTTGCAATCCAGAATTCGGCTTGCAAATTGTTTGCTGCTCAACCGCTGGTCCTGTAAGTGTCTTTGTTGGTATAACTGCCTTGGCGACTAATACACTAGGTGAAGCTGCAGATGCAATCATAAGTGTAGGCATAGATGATCCCATGTGACTAGAAATTGCAGTGGTGGCCAGCATCATGATGGCTTTAGCCTTGTGAGCAGGAACATCCAAAACGCTAACGGTTCCATTGTAGAAGATCGTCAAAGGCGCAATCATTGGCTTGCTTGCTGTCTCCATTGGGAATAGCTCTTGGAGAAAGTATACACCTACCCTGCCTATGTGAGTCTCACAGACGCAGAGATTTATCTAAATCAAGCTTGCTGCATTGAAATGGAAGTTCAGTTATGTTTGGCATACATAGAGAATGAATTTTTATAATGCTTGAGATGGTGATGTTTGGTCATGACTGTTGTTGTTATTGTCTTTCAACACCGCGAAGGCATTAAAAGAAAACAAAATATGTGAATTCATTTTAAAAGAAAACAAAAAAAAAGGTGAATGCACTTTTGAAACCAAACGTGGCTCTTTTAAAATAATTTAATAGAAGTCATTAAAAGGTTGGTAACATAAAGGAGGCATTTTATTGTTTTTAAATCATGAAAGGATAGTTGTATTATAATGGTTTTGAAAAGTTTGAAGTCCCTTTTGTAAAAAGGAGTAATAAGTGACTTCATTTTCTAGCATTTGGAAGGTTAGCAAGGTGATTTTGTTTATGATCTTTTTTGGAGTTATAAGGGGTGAATGAATTTTTTTAATTTGGAGTGATAAGGGATTTTGTAATTTGGAGAAATAAGGTGTGAGCGATCACTTTGAAGACAAATTGCTTCCAAGATTTCTGAGCTTGGCATTATCATTGCTTCAGATGATGTACTCTAGTGATTAATAAAGATGCCATTTTTTTGTGTTGATGTGTCCTAGATCCGCCTGAAATTGAATAAGGGGATCTTAGGTACACCATGTGTGTTTGTGATGGCATGTTTTTTTATGGTTTCATGTTGCTGTTTTTGATCTGTGTCTAGTTGTGACACATCAATAATTTCATCACATACATGAAATTAAATATCAGCAAGCACAACACATAACGAAATAGCTGCAAGTTCAACACATGCATCTGCACAAATCGAAGATTGTCTACATCAGCATTTTAAATCACCAAGCCAATTCACTTAATCAATTTCATGTACCTACACACTCAAAATTCTACATCAGCGTTATTATACATTCTTTTCAGAACTTGTAATCAAATTCATTATGTTATGTTAATCATTAAAAATTCATTGTTAATGAATTTTTAAGACGACAAGTGAATTCACTATTTTAAAGTGAATCATTGTAAGCTTTCTTGGGTGCATTGTCGACAGTGGTCGACACCCTTCCTTTACACAAAATCAATTGAGTGCATGATTTTTTTTAAACAAGCAACATGTTTACATCTCCAAGCGAGCGTGATTTCAAGCAATTTGCGTCAAGACAGTACAAAGATCAAACCATCAAGCAAGCCAGAGTGAAGTTTATTGCAACGACCATCAAAAGCAACCAAACAAGTTCAAACTCTAACATCAATCAACCAAGTTGACATCGACATCAAGCGAGCGTGGTTATTCATTCAAGTGAGTGTGAAGTCATCCAGTAAGTCAAGTGCATGCTTAAACAAACGCGACCGTCATCCAGCAAGCGTGAATTCCAGAGTTTAAGCAAGGAAATTCTACAACTCTAGCAAGTGCAATCAGCAAAAAATCAAGAGAGCGTGCCATTTAAGCCACATTCAAGCGAGCCTGTCATTCAAGTGAAACTGTTCAAAGTACGACATCTACAACAAGAGAGACTGATTTCAAGTGCGCAAGATCAGATGGCGCAACATATTCAGTTGTTAAACATTCTTCATAGTTTGATCATCTCTAGTGATGAAGACATGGTGCCCGTCAGCAAAGAAACTCTTGCTGATCTTTCACAGCATCTACAACACACACATGAAACTATTGAGTTTCTTCAACTCGAGTCACAACTTCAAAGGATTGAATTTCATGAAAAGAGTGATACTTTCAAGTCTTTGAACCATCCAGATGATAAGTCTTTGAACCATCCAAATGATAAGTCATTCATTCAGACAACTTCAAGTGTCGAATTTTTTCCAGTTTCAATTTCTTCCAAGCCCATCATCAAGCCCTGGGAAGAAATTTAGAATAACAAGAATCGACGAGGCTTAGGATATGTCCAAGATGACGCCAACTTACATATTCCCGATTATTCCAAGCCCATTCAGTTCGTCAGTGTGGGATTTCTTGAACAGATCCCCTCAGCACATTCAGAGACAGTTGCAGACAACCAGCAGTGCATGCAACCCAAAGTTGCTGAAAAAGAGAATTCCACACAACCTGAAGTTGAAGACAAACCGAAATGTTCTCATTGTCAGAGAACCGGTCATATGGAAGATCAGTGTTTTGATCTCCATCCCCGTCGCCATTGTGGCAAGTCCACTCATTCCTCAGAAAAATGTCGCAATCAACACAAATCAGCAAGATTGAAGGTACATTATGAATGGATCGACCCTTGGGAATGGTCATCCACAGTTAAAAGATTGCTTCAGTTTTACCATCGAATCCAATCACACATAGTGCAGCCAACAGTAAAAAGATGATGGTACTCTCATGCAGTTGAATGGGGGGGTACAACAATGTAAAACTCCTACACCTGAAGGGGGGGAGTTCAGGAATATTTTACAGAGAAGTGTCTCTCCTTTCAGTTAACAAAGGGGGGAAAATGTCAATGAAATTGACAGTGGTTGTCAGACTAAAAGTCTCAACAAAACCAGAAAAAGTAGCCAGTGGGCATCATCAACAAATTTTCCAGTGGGCATCAACCAATTTTCCAGTGGGCATCAACCAAGTTTCCAGTGGGTAGTCGACAACAAAGAAGCAGTGAATAGTTTTCAGCACAGCAAAAGAAATAGTGAGTTGTTTTTGAGATCATCAGCCAGTGGGCTTTGAACAAATTTGTCAGTGGACAAAGGATGCTGCTTTCATGCAAAGGACAGATGGATCCTTTTGCAACTTGGCACTTGATGGATTTTTCAAGAAAAATTTAGACATGAATCAGACATACAGCTGACTCATGGTCTCTTCAGATTGTAGTTTTTCAGCATCCAGCTTTGGCGATTTTTCAGGCAATGTTTTTTTAGGATCAACATGAGAACTTGGACGATGGTTCCTCGTTCTTATTTTGGATTTTTCATTAAATGGGGGAATGTTAGCCTCTCTAAAATAACAATAATAAATCCAAAATAATAAATTAATTAATTAAATATTCCTAGTTAGGAATATGTGCCTAATTCTTGGGTAGTTGGGTTGTTCCTCAAATGTTGGAGTTTGTTTAGGAACTCCTATCTTGGTGGGTTTTTGGTGAGAAATTATCTCAACCAAAAGAGTGTAAGATAGCACGGACTATCTTCTCTCATCTGTTTAAATTTTAAATTAAAATTATTTTAATAAGAGAGATTACATGAGGAAGCCATGAGGCTTCTGCCTTTTCCACCAATGTTTTGTCTAAGTTTTCTATCTATTTTTTCTGTAATGTTTCTGAGTTAATTTAATTTGAAATAGTTATCAGAAACTCAACATGCTAGATGCTAAAATATCTGCTTGATAATGATGCACAAGGCGACCCACTAGAGAATTTAAATGAAAATAACATTCCCACAACTGTTGTCCATAATAGCATGCCAATTGAAATAGAACTGGGAAAAACCCATAATATTAATGTTGGTTTGGAAAAGAAAAAACAACAAAAATTACATTAGGTTCTCGATAAATACAAACAAGATTTTTTCTGGGAATATTCAGATATGAAAGGTCTCGACCCGCAGTTCTGCACCCATCACATTTATCTCAAAAAAGACGCATGTCCTATTTGGCAGCCCCAGAGGAGGTTGAATCCAAACCTCAAGGACATTGTGAAACAATAATT
Organism: Pinus albicaulis; assembly: GCA_034641835.2. Taxonomy (NCBI): domain Eukaryota; kingdom Viridiplantae; phylum Streptophyta; class Pinopsida; order Pinales; family Pinaceae; genus Pinus; species Pinus albicaulis. Next base: position 505,992,579 of record CM076576.1, on the reverse strand, counting down.
GTGGATCCGACAAAAATTGAGGTAATCATTAAGTAACCTATAACTCGCACACAAACTGAGTTACGTAGTTTTCTTGGTTATGCAGGGTATAACTGCTGAATTATAGAACACTTTTCAAAGATAAATCCACCTTTGTATACTTTAAAATGTAATGTCAAGTTTTAATGGGCTAAGATTTGTGATGTTGCATTTGCAGATCTCAAGAAATTGGTTTCGATAGTGCCAGTGTTAAGAGGACCAAACTGGGAGTTACCCTTTCACGTCTCCTCAGATGCATCAGAAATAGCCATAGGTGCCATTCTTGAACAAGAAGATGACAAGAAACCTTATGTTATTTATTACATTAGAAAAAACCTCACTTTGTTGAGTTGAACTATGGAGTAACAGAAAATGAATTTTTAACTATTACTGTACAAGATATCTAGTTTTTTCCGTATACTAATTACTCTGCTATTAGATATTTAGGCAACAAGCCCATTAATAATGGTCGAGCGACATGATGGTTATTGGTTTTGCAAGAATTCAATATCACCATCAAATATCGACCAGGAAAAGAAAAATTATTTGCAGATTTCCTCTCTCGGGTACCCAAGGTAAATGACTCTCATCTAGTAGATGAATAGTTCCTAGATGAGCATCTATTCGATCTGAAAAAAAAGAACACCATGGTACGCGGATGTGGAAGGTTACCTGGTAGTATGGAGATTGCTAGCACATCTGTCACCACGAGAAAGGAAACTGATTATTCAGCACAACGCACACGTCTCCTTGACCGGTGATTATATTTTCTACATTGGATATGATTTTCAAATCAGAAGGTACATCGGAGAAGACGAAGTTTACAACATTCTAAGAGCCTACCATGACGAACCCTGTAGTGGACACTTTGTATACCGTAGGACCAAATATAAATTTCTTTATATGGGATATTACTGGCCCACAATATTCAAAGACATGAAAATGTACGTTCAATCCTGTGATAGTTTCCAGTGGATGGGTTGTCCTGGCCAAGTTGGTGAAATTCCCTTACAACTGCAATTGGTTGTGGAACCATTTGAAAGATGGTCATTGTATTTTTTTGGCCCTTTAAATTCATTTTCAAATAAAAAAGTGTTCATACTGGTTTACACCGATTACGTAACTAAATGTGCAGAAGAAGTAGCTTTGCCAAGAGCCACAGAGGAGGAAGTGATTAACATCCTTTTCAAACTGTTTGTGCAATACGGATTACCAAGGGAAGTAATAACAGATGGAGGACCAAAATTTAGAGGTCATAAAATTTCGGTCGCTCTACAGAACTATCATATTAAGAGTAGAGTTACTTTCCCATACCACCCCTAGGAAAACAAAAAAGAAAAAAGTAATAAAAAGGTTCTGGAAGCCATTCTGACTATAACTGTATCCACAAATCATTGAAATTAGGCAGCCAAGCTTTCGAAAGCCCTGTGGGCTTATCAGATGACATGGCGGAACACTATTGGTGACTCACCATATCATCTTGTCTTCGGCAAAGAACCAATTTTCCAATTGAATTTCAAATAAAAACCCTTAAAACTACAATGGATATTGGATTGAATTTTAAAGAGGCGCAAACACAACACCTACAACAACTTAACGAGTTAGATGAAGCACACCTATTTTCTCTTGAACGCATTGCCATTATTCAACAACAAAGAGCTAAATGGCATGATCAACTTATCAAAAATAAATCATTCCAAAAAGGTGACTCGACATTGCTCTATGATTCCAGATTCTAGGATTTTCCATGAAAATTACAGATGAGCTGGTTCGGGAGGTATGAAATCAAAGAATTTCATGATAATGGTACCATAACTCTAATCACAATCGACGGTTTTAGCCCCTCTTTTTTGGTAAACAAAAATTGACTGTGCCTCTACAACCAACTACTCACAAAAGAGTCTTTATATCGTGAGATCAGTAATGATCTTACTTTCAAATTATAGCTAGCTAGGGTGGTAACCCAACAAATCCATCTTTATGAAATATGATTTTCTTTATCATATTTTTTATAATGTATATATCATTTTTTTCTAAGAGTTGGTACAGTTCTTTATTTTTTTAATTCTTTTCTTTTCCTTTTATTCATTAGAAAAATGGATAAATGGCCTTAAGGCAATTGATGTTCCCTTTGGCACAACCGCTATTCCCTTTATCAGAGTTTTTATTCCCTTTGGTGCCACTATTGTTCCCTTTAGTGTCATTGTTGTTTCGTTTATCACAGTTGTTGTTCCCTTTGATGTTGTTGTTGTTGTTCACTTTATCACAGTCGTTGTTCCATTTGGTTTTGTTGTTGTTCCCTTTGGTGTTGTTGTTATTCCCTTTGGTACAACTGTTGTTCCCTTCGGTGTCAATTTTGTTCCCTTGGGTGTCATCGTTGTTCCCTTTATCATGGTTGTTGTTCCTTTGATTTTCGTCATTGTTCCCTTTATCACAACTCCTGTCCCTTTGATTTTGTTGTTGCTCCCTTTATCACAATTTTTGTTCCCTCTAGGACAATTTTCTTTCCCTTTCCACCAAGCTATATTTTCTTTTCATACAATTGACTACAATACCTAAATTGTGGATTTAAAAAGCATTGATATTTACTCTATCATGGTTTCAAGAATAATGTCTTATCCTTTTTTTTTTTCTAGGTTGGACTAATATATTAATATTAAAAATAGTGTAAATGTCGGGATAAACCTTTGGAATTGTTGTACTATCCAATTCGGAGGGATTCCTAATCAAAAAATTAAAAAACTGATTTCCCCTGATGGGGAAACCGGTCCAGAAAATGCTTCCCACTAAGGGGAAACCAACTTTTTCCAGTGAATTTCAAGAGTTTGAAAAAAACTTCATAACATAAAACTTGCCAAGAAAATGCAACAAAACATAGAAATTGACCAAAACTGGATGAGGAAACCTGTCCTTGCGGTTGCTGTGAGTCATGTTAGGTGTCTTACTGCTTTGGAGGAGGCTCCTCCACTATGAGACATATGTAATCCTCAAAAGAGTCATCTTATTTCTTTTAATGCTGGGTTGTAGGCTCAGGAGTTGTTGCAGTGCGCACTAGACTTCTTCCTTTTCTCTGTTCCCCCACCGAGTGCTCAGGGCTCCTACTACCACTACCCTCACTGCTTGAGGACAATGAACTAGATTTGACTGGAAAGGTGGCAGACTTCCGAGAATATGTTGGAGGTGCCAAGGAGATTGTATATTTCTGCAAGTGTTTTCTGGGGCCTGAGCCCATGGAGCTAGGCTGCTCCTCCTGAAATTTCATTGTAATTGTGGTGGTGACTCTTGGTCTATCCAGGAGACTCTCAAAGTGAAAAAGAACAGCATTTTCTGCCAGACGCGGGGGACGATACTCATCATGAATGGAGATAGGCGGGCGAGAGCCTTCACCTCTTCCTCTCCCACATTTGTAGCACATATGGTGTCTTCTTGTCATGATGGAATTGGAGGGAGAGCAAGAGAGGTTGGTAGGCTGAGGCGAGGGGGTTGAGGGAGCACAATGGTTAGGCAGATGGAAGCCAAAAATGATGGGCTTCGAGGCGAGCAAGAGGTGGAGGTCGAACAACGTCTTTGTGGAGCTTAGAACAGAGGCAAAAGAGAATGACATAGAATGACTATGGACAGAGAATGACAAAGGCGGAGATCGCGGCGCCATTAAAGGAATTAAAGGATAGATTGCAGGGCAATATTTATGACAAAAGGTAGGAGTTAAGAATGTTTGATGCGAGCAACTGTGGCCATTAAATGTAGCAGGACAGGCCCTCTGCATGGCCAAGTGGCTCACCCAAGTGTTGCGCCTTGGGCCTGCCTCATTCCTACTCGATTCATTCACTCGCATCTGGGAGCGGAGCTTCATTTTTCACCATTTGAGTGCATTCTTGAATGAGAGAGGCATCATTGGTACTGGATAGGGGGCCTGAGAAAAGGACGAGGTTCTGCTCAACTCCTTTGTTCGCAAGGAGGTCCACTACCTTGTGTGTAGAGCGGCAAACATGCTTTAAGGAGATGGCTAGGTGTGACTTGAGAAAATGCTCAATTTGTTCCAACCTTATCAAGAGATTCCAACTTGTGGTAAATTTTGAGGCGGAGGCACCTAGGAGGAGGTGAGAAGTTGTGTTGATGAGAATTTGGGAGTCTCCTTCCACTTCTAGGGGGAAGAGATTTTTTTTCCTGAGCTAGTAAGAGTCCCTACAATAATCCTTCCAATTTGAATGAATTGTTTGAGTCCCAAGCTATAGAGCCAAAGAAAATGCAGAGGGGTCATCCTGCTGAATCTATGAATATGCCTCCAAAACCGGCTGCACCTGGATTTCCTTTGGAGGCTCCATCAAAATTCATCTTGATCATTCCACCGCTAGGAGGGATCAAAGTGTTAGGAGAATCTGGGTGATTGGATGGAGTGTGGGAGTGAAGAGGGATATTGGGAATGGAGAGGTGCTAGTTCGCCCAGATGATGCTTTCAGGAGGTTGGGATGGGATGTCGGAGTTCTTCCAGTGATGAAGAGCAAGAGTTTGTTGAAGGTTTATGCACAGATTGGTCCAAATGGTATCCAGAGGAGTGCTTTCATTTTTAAAGATTATTTTGTTCTGTTCTTTCCATATTGACCATAGAAGGAAACCAGGAAGTAGGAACTAAAGCGTGTTGAGAAACTTGTTGTTGAAAGGCTCAGTGGGCTAGTTTCTGAGAGTGCTTACAATGTCACCTTTAATTCTACCAGATCGTCTGCAGCGGATGTGTATTTTCTACCATAAGTTGTTGGCAATACTGCAGGTGTCCATTAGATGAGGGATGGTTTCAACGTGCTCAGAGCAATTGGGACATCTAGAGGAACCAATGAATCCCATTTTGAGAAGATTTTCCCAGGTGAGAATAATTTTCTTGCTGAGGAGCTAGAGGAAGGTAGATATTTTGGGCCAAATACCTGGTCTCCAGATTTGAATCCAGATCTTTTCCTTGGGTGCCTGCGCTGATGAAAAGAGAAGATGATATGCTTCTTTAGTGGAGAAGGTTCCACAGGGAGTATAGCCCCATCGAATTATTTTCTCCTGATTAATGCATCAGATTTTTCCGTGGCTCAACTCTTTGTCAATCTCTTCATAGGATTATCCTTGCCAATTTTCTTGCCATTGTGTGGCTGGGACCCATTTTCGATAGCCTAGAATGGGATGAGGTTTCCAAAAAATATTGACTTGGTTATTTTAAAGATCTTTAAGGGCAGCTTTCCATCTGGCTTTTTGAAATATATCTGCCATTTTGGGAAATTACTGCCATGAATATTCCAAAAAGCATGTTGAATTTCCTAATCTAATCTCCCAAAATTTGTGCACTTGGATGATGGATCTGTGTTGTTTGGTAGAGTTCCAGATGATAGAGCCAGAGTTCTCTAAGGTGAGTTGTATGAGTTCTGTACGCGGTCTATTATTAGCATATTTGGTTGTCCATAGGTGAGCCCATGGGGTGTGGGGCTTGGAAAGCCACTTCCACCAGATTCATGCACCCATGATTGCATTAATGTGTCGAGGATCCCTTAATCCTTGCCCTCCATATGATTTTGGGGTGCATACAATTGACCATTTCACTAGAGCCCATTTTCTATTAAGACCAGAAGATCCCCATGGAAAATTGCGTTGTAGATTTTTGATTTGTTTTAGAACGCATTTTGGTGCTGCCAACACAAAAAAGAGGTACAGAGGCATGGATTGTAGGACTAATTTAATCAATACAATTCTTCTGGCTATATCGAGCGATCTATAAGTCCATGAAGAGAGGCGCGCCTCAAATTTATCAAGAAGCTCCTTCCAAGAGGATTGCTTAATCGCTGCTTCAATGAGAGGAGCACCAAGGTACTTAGATGGGAAATATGAAATGGAAAAACCAAAAATTATGGAAATGTTGCTTTGGTTCATAGCTGGAGTATTGAAAAATAATATTTGGGATTTCCAGCATTGATAGTGGTTCCCGAGGCTTCACAACAGGTGCCCAACAGAGACTTGAGGGTGTTGGCTTCTTGGACCGAAGGATGACCAAATAACATGTTATCATCTACAAACTGTTGATGGGTGATGGGATGTTTGTCATGGAGGGAGAAGCCTCTAAGAGAGTGAGTGGAGGTAGCATGCTGAATGAGACGGCCTAGCCCTTCTGCCATGAGGACAAAAGGGAAGGGGGAGAGAGGGTCCCCTTGGCGAATACCTCTAGTGGGAGTGAGTGGGGGGGGGAGGGAGCTCCATTGATAAGGATGGAAAAGCGAGAGAGGAGATAAGGTTCATGATCCATCTTGTGAAAGTAGTGAAGAAAATAAAATCAAGGAGCATCTGATTAAGATATTCCTAGCTTAGTTTATCAAAATATTTGGATAAATCTAATTTTAAGAGCATACCTGCTTTCTTAATATGCTTTAGTGAATGGATGAATTCATGCGTGAGTATGATCCCATCTATAATTTGTCGCCCTTCTACATATCTAGTCTGTTCTGGAGAGATGAGCATAGGGAGAAGAGTTTTGAGCCTATTGGCGATCACTTTGGAGATTAATTTGTAGATAAAGTTGCACAGTGAAATAGGTCGGTATTTGTCAGGAGTGACAAAATTCTCTTCTTTGGGGATGAGGGTGAGAAAATTTGCATTGAGTGATGGGAGAATCCAATGCATGCTTCTAGATTCTTCAACCAAGTCCCAAACCTCTCTTTTGATCTTCTCCCAGAAGTAATGGAAAAAATTGGAGGTGAAACCATCTGGGCCTGGAGCCTTGATGTATTTCAGTTGAGCCATTTCTTGTTCCACTTCATGAAGAGAGACAAGATTGAGTAACATTTGGTTGTGTTCCTCTGTGATGAGCCTGGGGATGTGCTGTGTTATCTCGATGATGGCTTGATTCCTACATCCTGGAGGCTCCTGGAGACTGTGCTTGAAATATATGAGGAGTTATTTTTCTATATCCTCATGTTCCTCTAGCCGTTCCCCTTGACTTTTGTTGAGAGTGGCAATGTGATTATGCATTCATCATTGAATAGTAGATCGATGGAAGAATATGGTATTATTATCCCCCTCCTTAAGCTAGTGGATCCTCAAATTCTTCTTCCATAAAATCCCCTCTTGCATGTGCCTTTCATCCATCTTGGTGAGGAGTATTTTTTCTTGGGAAGCTAGGGATTCAGATCTGACTTCTTTAATGATGCACAATTGTATCTCAGACATTTTTTGTTTGAATTCCTTCTGATGTTGGAAGATGTTCCCAAAGCTGGAGCGATTCCATTTCTTAAGCGTGAATTTGAGGTCCTTGAGTTTTTGCTGAAATTAAAGCATTTTGGAGCTTGCTGTAGGTGTGAATCTATTCCAACAACTGGTGACCAGATCCTTGAAACTCGGGTGAGAAAAATAGAATGGTTCTGACTAGAATGGTCGATTGTTAGTGCTGGAAATACTGAGACGGGGGGTGAATCAGTATTCCTATCAATTAGAGCATTGGTTAATCTTCAATTATTATCAGTGTTTATTGAATGATAGAAGCAAACAAGAGGAACAAAAATGCACACAGTTTTTAAGGTGGAAACCCACTTCGGGACAAAAACCACCTAATGTTTTTCTAATAATTCTTTAATATTCAACTCCAATTGAAAATAAAGCTCCAATTTCCTAGAATCTAGAAAAGCATTTTTCTCCAACTCCCATTGGATGGATGCTTCAACGCTTGATATTCTTCAGTAGTTAACTAAACAGATGCCCCAACACCCAATGAGATACAACTCACCCTAGCACCACCCTACCACCCTGTAGAAGAATAAAAGAAGAATGGATTCTCGTACCAGGGAAAATGGTCCACTTTACAATGATATAGAATGATGTAGAAGAAGAAGACACACTAGAACATAATCCCAAATATGACACAACCACCTAATAATGATCCTAGACCACCCGACACTTCTTCTTCAACTCTTGGCAGATATACACTAGTACAATTTGTACAATAATGTATTTACAATGACTTAGTACAATGATACCTTTACAATGATTGTATGAAATGTTGCCCACTTAAAGACTTCATGTGATTAAATTCTTGCTGTTGTTATGTACCTTGGTTGTTGCTTTTCTCATGCTACCCTCTGCTGCACTTTTCTTTGCTTCCCTAGAAATTCTGGGCCTTTGCAGCCCTTGACAACACATGAACTAGCTTTTGCTTTGCCTTCTAGGAGCGCGATATTGAATCTGGTGTATCTCCGTTATTCAGATCCCCAATATCTAATTTTTGGTACTATAGTAGTCCTCTAAGTCATCTTTCTAATGCCATAGATCTGACCCAATTTGGATTCTTCAAGGGAGATTTATACCCAATCTCTCACGATGCCCTCATTATGGACTGTTTCGGCAGAGAGAACTTGTATGGCATGCCACGTGTCACTGTTTATTCATTTGGGTCTGAAATAGATAGAGAGAAAAATATAGACTGTGCAATATCTTCCAATGTTTATGGAATTCCAATCTGATACTCAGAGCGATATTTATGACGATTTTACCAAGGTCACCTCTTTGAGATGAATTTCAGGAGCCTATAAAAACACTGATTTCCACAGACCATATCTCCGAAAATATTGCACATATAGATCTAAAATTTTCACAGTAGCTTCCTCAAGATTTCAGATTTTCCTCATCAAAATTTCAGCTCCTAAACCTTCGTAGAAAAAAATTTAGAGTGAAAATTCCATGATGACATGTTTCAGATAATGAAATCCATTGCATTAGGAGGATATGAGGATCACAATTTATATAAATGCTTAGGTTGAGAGGGGCTTCAACAAGTGAAAGTGGGAGGGATTTTAGGAGCTTAAAAAATATTAAGTATGAATTTTCAATGACCCATGCCACAACCCCATGGGGTTTTAGCCCACTAACTGGGGGTACAAACTTCAAACATGAATATCTCTCAAACCGTGAAGAATTACATGGCATGCCATATATCAACGGAAACATCTCGACAAGTAGAAACCATAAAAATCTTTATTGACCTAGAATATACTAATTTGGTAGGTAAAAATTCCCATGAAATATTATGTTAGCCCCTGGTGCTGCTTGGGTTGACATCAATAAAAACTGTTGATCAATAGTTAGTTGCTCCTGGATGTGACCATTGCAAGAGGATAGACCAATGATCAGATCCAGCCAATGAGAGAATGGAGAAGTGGAAGTCGCCTCCCAAATGTATTGCATTGTCTGAAATAAGAAAGCGATCCAGTGTTGAGGTTATCTGCTGTGAGCCAGATATTTTGTTATTCCATATGTGTATCCCATTAGAGAATGGGAGATCAATCAACCAATAATTTTGAATGAATTCTTTGAAGCGAAGATTGTCCACCTCAAGCCGGGATCGACCTCCTTTTTTTTACTCCAACTTTGTGATCATGTTGAAGTCTCCGCTGCTGATCCAGAGGGGGTGGTGCCTTGAAGTATTAAGGATGCCCAATGTGTTGAGCATGACCAATTTCTAGAGAGGGTCTTGAGGGAAGTTTTAATATTCCCAATTATCTTTTTTCTAGTTGGAATATTATATGTTGTTCTATTTTCAGTCTAGAAGAATAAATGGGGTAAGGAGACCCTTAAATCTCTTTAGTAGGAATAAAACACTTCCAGTGTGAAAGTGGATCAGTTAAGGTAGGAAAAATAAATTCACGTTGGGTGTGAAAGGGAGCAATGCATGTAGACTAGATCAAGGTTGACCAAATCAATAGCGCTACCAAAGGAGAGAGTGGAGATAGTGGGAACGACGCAGTTTTGGAGGAGGAGTCTTTGCAAGGAGGCAACCTCATAAATGAGTGGGGCCAAGGGTGAGGAGGCTCACCAAGAATATAAGGGAAGGGATGAAAGCCATGAAAGGCATTCAAAATATTTTTTATGTTTGATTCTTATGAATTTTTGCATGCTGCAGTTGTTTAGCTGGGTTTGTTGCACTGTTTAGTGCAAGGGTATTCTCATGCGGGAATTCCACACTCTTCCTTGGAGAACTTGGTGAAGGGATTTGAGAGGAGTATTATAGGATTCATTTCCATCATCAAACATTGGGTTAAGCAGTCAACTACAGCTACAGCATAGTCCCTTGGAGAAAATGCATTATTTTTCATGGTGCTGCAGTAGGAGGGTTAAAATCCCTGTTTGTGAGCTAGTCTCCTAGGGAAAGGATCAAAATCTCTCTCAGAAAGATATTAAGGAGAAGGTTCATCCATTTCTTTGTATTTTCCAGCCATTTGTATATATCTCTTTAGTTACATAGCATGATTCAGCCATAGAGCTACAGATCTACTTTTTCTACCTCATGATTTTCAAGAAACCCTTGCCGGGTTATCTTAAGATTGTGTAAAAGAGACTAGATCTCCATTTTATCATCTCTTTGAGTAATATATCATCATATGTATTTGTTTCTATATTTCTGTAGCAGAAACCATCATTAAAATGCATTGTCACATGCTTCAGAAATTCTGTGTTGCTGTAGTCATGGGGTTTTGATGTTTTTAGGCTATATTGGGCATGACAGATCTGTTTAACTAAGCTAGAATGAATTTTTTTCTGATCCAATTCTATATTTGAGTGCTATAGTAAATAAAATAATGGCTCCAAGTTTTTTTCTTCATTATTATAGCATAATTTTCTAGAAACTACGTTTTTGGTACCTATATTGTTGATTTTCCTAAATAGGAATATTACAATGGTATCAGAGCTCTGATCTTGGCTCAGCTTGTGGGGAAAATACACCTATAGCTGTGGAGAAGAGGGAGATCCCAAAGCTCCTTCTTCAGACTATGCAAGACATTGCCAAAGATATCAAAGAGATAAGACAAAACGAATCCCCTAGAGGGTTTCACTATGGAGAAAGCTCTGGTACCTCACATTTGTCGTGGGAGAAAATAGTAGCAAAAACTTCTTCACAATGCTCCACTATGCCCATATTACTATTTTTCGAAGGTGAGGAAGGAAAACCCTTGAGGGAGGAAACCCTTTGTGATTATTTTGTAGAATATGAATCTCAATCCCGAAGATTCGAAGAGCATTTGAGCTTTCAGGAGCTCTGTCGGATCGATGATGGTAGGAGATATTTCCATCACCATAAAAAAGGAGTGTTTATGCATAAATATAATATACAATACATTTTGGGAAAGTTATTTTTTCCCTCTTATGATGGATCACCCAAGTGCACAACCAAGGCTTGGATAGAGAAGTTGGACACTTATTTCCAACTCAACAAAGTTTCTGAATTGGAGGCCATTAAAATAGTAGCGCTGCACCTATAAGGTGAGGCTCATGAATGGTGGTTCCATGGGTTATATACACTTGGGCATGCTAATATCACTTCATATTCATATTTCACCAGTAGGCTGGCAGAGAGATTTGATCCCAGGGATTCAGAGGCTCACTTTTTTGAGCTAACCAAGCTCAAGTAATTGGGAGATCAAGAAACTTATATCTCTGATTTTCTGAAGATTTAATTTATGGTATCTGACCTTACTATGAACCAGAGAATATGCATTTTTATTGATGGGATGGATGAACCATTGAATGGGTTGGTGAAATCCACTAGACCCACTACATTCCAAGAAGCTATGGATAAGGCTAGGGATTTGAAACACGCCTTGCCCAAGGAAGAAACACTCTTTCAAAAAAATATTTCCTCATGCCCAAAGGAGAATCATGGGAGGACATCTCTTGATAATGATAGAAAGAATCTAAGGAAGAAAAAACTTTGTTTCACCTGTCGGAAGCCATGGGTTCCAAACCACCAATGTGTTGCAGGGAAAGCACATTGCATTGAGATATTTTCTGATGAGGAGGAGAAGGCCAGCACTATAGCAATAGAAGTAAGTGCACCTCCCACAAAAGATGTAGTAAAATCCTTTGCTCCAATGGGAGGGACTCTTGCAACATTGAGAGGAGTTCCCAAGTATCTAACCTTGAGAGTTAGAGGCACTATTATGGGAAAAAGAATATCGATTTTGGTAGATAGTGGAGCTACTCATAACTTTATTGATACACAGATGGTACAAAGGAGGGGAATTCACATAGAGGACTTTGAGGGGTTCTCAGTTTTGGTTCCAGGAGCTATAACCATGTAGTGTGCCAAATATGTTCCAGCATTAACCATCACTATGGGATCCTACCCATTGAAAAACCACTTCTTTGTGGTTGATATTCCAGACACCAATGTTATATTGGGTGTCTAGTGTTTAATTACCTTAGGGGAGGTTACCACTGATTGGGAAAACTTAGAGATGGAATGAACAGAAAAAGGGAATGGTAAACATCAGAAAATAAAAGGCATACACACCTATCCACGTCAGATTGTCTCAGCTCACAGGATGGAAGCATATTTTCGTAGAGGGGACATAAAGTGGGAAGTAGAACTACATTTTCTAGAAGCTGGGAGCAAGGATTCATCAATACATCCAGATGTACAATCTATTTTGGACCGATATTCTACAGTATTTGGAGATATTCCACCTGGGAGACCTCTTGATCGAGGTTTTGAGCATACAATTGAGTTGGAGCAAGGGATCCAAGCAGTGATCACCACACCCTATACGCAGCCCAAAGCCTATAGAGATGAGATTTAAAAATCCATTTAAGAACTTTTGGCCTTAGGACATATCCGGCTTGGCACTAATCCTTTTCCCTCTTCAGTGGTCTTGGTGAAGAAGAAAGATGGCACATTGAGAATGTGTATTGATTATAGAACATTGAACAAAAAGACCATGAAGAACATATATGAAATTCCCAAGATCGATGAATTGATGGATGAAATAAGAGGGTCCAAGTATTTATATAAGATTGATTTGAGACCGATATATCATCAAATTAGAGTAAGGGATCAAAATATCCGCAAGACATCATTTCAGTGTCACTATGGGAATTTTGAGTTTTTGGTAATGCCTTTTGGGCTAACCAATGCTTTGACAACATTCCAATGTTGTATGAACCACATCTTCCGTGGTCACTTGAGGAAGTTTGTATTGGTCTTCTTTGATGACGTTATTATTTATAGCCGCACATGCGAAGAGCATCTACAACATATTGAGGCAGTATTACACATTCTTAAGGAGCAAAAATTCTATGCTAAGCTCTCAAAATGTGATTTTGGGCTCACAAAGATGCTTTACTTGGGCAACATCATTAGAGTGGATGGGGCGAGAGTCCATGAAGAAAATATCCATGCTATTAGAGATTGGCATGAAACAAATAATGTCAGGGAACTTTGGGGGTCTGTAGGCATATGTACCTATTATCGGAAGTTTGTAAAAGGTTTCTCTCAACTAGCAGCACCACTTATATATCTATCCAAGAAGGGAGCTTTTAATTGGACACCCACAGTGTAGAGAGATTTTGATAAGCTCAATGAGGTGATGAGTAGCTATCCGATATTGGTCCTACCTGATTCTACCCAACCCTTTGTGTTGGAATGTGATGCTTCAGGGGAAGGCATTGGGGCAGTATTGATGCAAGGGGGACACCCCATAGCTTTTGAGAGCCGGAAGTTACTGCCACATGAGAGGCTATAGCCCATATATGGTAAAGAGTGTTGGATATTATGCATGCTTTAGCCAAGTTCTAGTAGTATTTGGTCGGAAATAAATTCCCAGTGAAGACTGATCATAATAGTCTTCAATTCTTTCTTGAGCGGAAGTAGCTTCAGGAGAGGCAACATAACTGGGTGAGTAAGGTCAAAGCATATGAATTTGACTTAGAATATGTCAAAGGGAATAGTAATGTAGTGGCATATGCTCTATCCAGGAGCCCAACAACACTGTCCTTAATGAGCATAGATGCAAATTGGAAGGATCAGTTGTTAGTATAATTATCCAAAGACAACTTTTCATGTGAAATCCTAGATGGAGTGGTGACTGATGAGAGGTATAGATTGATGGATGAGGTCATCTATTACCGAGATTGGGTCTTCTTGGCTAGAGGTTCTAAGCTCAAGGAGAAGATTTTGCAAGCATCACATGATTCCCCACTTGCAGGGAATCAAGGATTCACCAGGACTTATCGGGCTATTCGGGAGAGATTCTCATGGAAGGGTCTCAAGGAGGATGTACTCCAACACATCAAGGAGTGCATAGTTTTCCAACAAAACAAAGGATAACATAACCATCCTGTAGGACTATTGTAGCCACTCCCTATTCCAGATGGAAAATGGGAGAGTATTTCCATGGACTTAATCACCGGTCTACTTATAGTTCAGGGTAAGGATTGTATCTTTGTATTTTTTGATCGACTAACAAAGTATTCACATTTATTTGCTATTTCTGCATGGTATAATACTTCAAAGGTGTTTCAGGAAATAACTCCCTAGAATTTTTTTGGGTCAAAACCTCCACAGATCAGGGCATGCTATTCAAGAAGGACACACAAAACCACACTTGTATGCTAAAAAATAGATAACATCGATAGTAGAACTCACCCGTAATCCTACGTTTGATGTAGATCCCGCGGGGTCCAAACCCCCAGTAACCCTTCTTCCTCCTCAACTTGAAAACCAAGAAGAAATGTGCACGAAAATCTAGTTGTACAGCATATATTTATCCTAAATGTCAGTGAAATCCATCTGAAACATCATATAAACAATAATAAATGCTTAAATAATAATCTTTTCACATATTCAAGCAGATATTAACACGTGAATTCAGGAACAAGATGGTTCTTCTTTATTACGAACAGCATGTACAGTAATAAAAAGTGGAGAGATCACCTGAATCCTTCCACGATCTTCGAACAGACCGTTGTCCAGATCCGTCCTGCCCTTGCCTCGCTAAGATAATTTCAAGACTTGTGCACACGAGATGACATATAAACTGATGAACATCTCCAGGAAATAAGGGTTTCCTGTAAAAATCTGGGAAAGTGCAGGAGGCACGGGAAATTAGACTTGAATTGGGATTCCAACAGAGTATAATATCTATAATTTCTCTCTCCCTTAGGCCATGGACATGAGGGGCTTTTATACTCCCTCAAAGTAGTTTCAATCAGTTGGAAACAGTTGGCCATGTGCTGGGGTGGTTGAACTACTGGAGTAACCATCAACCCAGCCCGAAAATAGGGAATTTTTATATATTTTTAAATTATTTTAATGCCATACGCGGAAAAGTGTGTATGGACTCGCGTATACATGCGGAAAAGTATTATTATTATTCCGCCCCTTCTTCTTTCCTTCGGATTGTTGATTTTCTTTAGGGTTAGAAGTCTGAACGGCATTTGCTGACAAAGATTGAGAAGGTGATGACTCAGTAGGCACAACATGACCAGAAAAAGCAGATTGTAAAGACAACTGTTGCAATTGACTAAGCAGGTTAGCTGCACCACTATTGATCGACCCAATAATTCCATCACCATGAGGACCGGGTTTAGTCTTGGATAAATCTAATTTGGAGCGAGGAGCATTAGGAAAATATTTATGAAGGACTCCAGACTGAGAATATATCAATTCAAGCTGCTGGGCCCTAAAAATTGCCTACTCCTCGGAAAATACCTCGGATAGGGATACATCCTTAGAAATATCTAACTGCAGAGATTTTAGAAACCATTCCAAAAGGAATTCCCCTGGAATATGAGCTTTAATAAGCCTCTTCCTTCTCCGCCATTCCTGAATATGATCAGAAATGTGGGTTGCATCGTCTTGTTTAAAATTGGCTAGGAGTTCAGTCCCGACATCATAACGGACAGGCAACTGGAAATGATTTAGAAATGTTGTAGCCAGATCTCCAAACGTAGCAAAACTACCCCCAATTAACTCAATATACCACTTGGCAGCGTTTCCAGTTAAGGTGCGTTGAAACAATCTCAACCTAATCGAATCGTCGATCAGGGAGTTAGAAGAACACCATAAATGGAAGGTGGTGATATGGTCAGCCGGGTCCTCTCCATTCTTGCCTTCAAACTTTGGAATGTCTGAAGGTAGTTTGGTGGGAACCGGAGGCCACCATAGACTTATTGGATCGGATCATTCGTCAATTTTGATAGATCTGCCAAGTTTAATGTTGCCAGAAAAGGTAAACGAGGTGGAGCCTGAGGATTCCATCCTTGATGGGATGAATTCCCAACATTCTGAAAAGAGTACCCTAGATTTGATGAGGCACCAGGTTGCCAAAAAGAACTCGTAGAAAATGTCGGGCCAAAGGACCCAACATTTGGAGAAGGACCCCCTCCCAACGTAGAGTTACCAAAGACCGGACCAGTTCCCCCTCCCGAAGTATTAAATGAATAAGAAAGCCCCTGATAGGGGTTCCAAGCATTAGAAAGAGGGGAAAAAGTTTGATAAGCACTCGACGAAGGGAAAGAAGCATTCCCTTGGTGACCAGCGTAAAACTGATTCCCTGCCCCCACTGATGTAAATACAGGGTTCCAACCTGTAAAAGTAGTCGAACTCTAACCTCCAGACCAAGGGTTAAAACTCTGAGTCTGAGAAGCAAAAGGAAAAGACCCTAAAGAAGGATTTGAACTAGGAATATGCCCAGTTCCGAACGGGAACCCTTGAAAAGAATCTGACCCACTAGCCATGGACGACATGGGTGTAGATGCAGCTGCAGCAGCGAAAAAGGAAAAAGGAGGAATCCCACTAGTGGGCATTCCAAAACAAAAGGGACCAGATTGAGAAGCATGTGCTTGGGTGAACCCAGAGCCAAACACAGCAGTACTAGAAGCAATCGTAGATATAGCAATAGTGCCTCCTCCTTCAACTGAAGCAGGAGTCTGAATGCCTGCAGCACTCACAGTAGAAGCCGCGTTCCCAGTCATGGCCATCGAAAGGTATGCATAAAATGGAGGATCTTCTAGTCTTGCAAACTCAGGTCCGATGTACTCAACAAAAAAAGGATAATCAGGAGGAAGAGGAGATGGAAGTGACTGAGTTGACTCAGGTACTTCCTCTACTTCTATTCCTAACTCTCCCGGAAACAAGACTCTCGAGGTGAGCGGAATGCTCCTCTCGAAACCAACACCAGAACCAACTACAGGACCTTCAACCCCTTGTGGAGGATCACTCTCCACTGCGTCAGACGCCACAGGTTGATATTCACCTGCTATGTTACTCCTACGCCTTCTTGAAGAAGGCTCTGCACTCTCGGGAGATAACCCCCGGATTCTCCTCGATCGACGAGGCACTTGATCAGCCACTTTAACAAATTTTAATTAGACTCAAAAAAGTATAAAGCTAAGCAAGCAAGGAGCAAAGAGCATTCACTACAAAAAAAATCCCTAAGCTACAGCCAAGCAAGCAGCCTTCAGGTATTTCCGCTCCGGGTGATAAGGACCGAACACCAAAATATGAGAAAGCGAAAAATAGGACCTCCTGAAAGTAGTCTGGGATAATTAAGGCCCAGGCCTACTAGCGAAGGTAACAAAAATAGTTACGCTGACCTCCTAACAACAGCCTTTGCCGGCACAAGTACCCAAGCTTCGCAAGGGCACCCCCCAGAAGTACTGCTGGAAGTGATACGACGTCTGCCTCAGGTACCACAGGTATTCCCCCTCACAGTCACCTATGTGGAACCTAGGAATGGAAAATATGGGCACCAATCCGTGTCAAAAGTCGGGCGGAACGGTCTTGAGGCAAGATCCAGCAAATCAGAGAGGGGGTATCTCTCTTCTCGGCCTTCACTTCCCCTCGCGCTTGACTCTCTGGAGGAGAGCTTTCCCGGTCCACCTAACGGAGTTGGATTTCGCTCAATTAATAAACTTCTCTGTTTTATTTTGTGCGGCCTTGGAGAGTTAACTCTCCACTCACCTAATCCAAGGCCCTACAACCTAGCTAGTTGGTGTATGACACTTAATAAAAAACTTGCTAGTCGTTTTTAAACTATAGCGCTTATTTTAATTGGATGTTATATTAGGTCAATGGGATATGGAAATGAAACTTGTCGTGTTTTACGACGTAGAAAAGAAATTAATGAAAACCAAACTACATGCAAATGCAATAATTGCTTTTCGATGAAGAGAAATTTCTACACGGGTTCTACGAGACTATATATATTTTTTTCTTTTCAAATATCAAACTTACACTCGCAAAATCTATGAAAAATACTAAAAATGCTTAAGTGCACCTAATGCAAATAACTAAGAGCATGCAAATTCTAAGATGCAAAATCTAACAAAGAAAAGAGAAATTTCCCGAGAATCCTTCAGTTTTATCAATTTTCGGTTGTCCACAAAACTAGTTCCCAAAATCAGAAACTCTTAGTATAAAGACACCAAAATATGCTTGAAACAAGAGGAAGAAACCAATGACAATTCCCTTCCCAAATCAAGTCAGAAACCAAAGGCAAGAAATCTCGACAAAGCTTCAAAAGATGTAACAAAACGAAAACAAAAATGCAAAACAAAAGCAAATGACAAAACAAAATGTTTTTTGTGCTTTTGAATTTTATAAAAAGAAGAGCTCTAAGAGACCAAGAAAACTATCCAATTACCAAGCCAAACAACTCTGAATTTCAAGAAAGACTTCAAAAATGCTCCAAATCTTATAGTGCCACTTAGTAGCAAGATTTATATGAGCAAAAGAAGACAAGAAACTCAGTAACTCAGCCCAGAAGAATAGTACAACCTTGCAGCAATCAAAAACTTCAAAGAACCAAGAAAGAATCTTCAAAAATTGCAACAAGACCTAGTCAAATGAACTCAAGAAAACCAACCAGAAGTAGGCAAAAATCCAAATGCAAAAAAAAACATAAAATGAGGAAAGAGTGTATGAGAATAAGCTCTTTGTTCTGATTAAGCAGAACAGCCAAGAATCTCCAGAAAGAGATCTTGGTACTCGAACCAGAAATGCAAGCACTAAAAAACAAGATTTTCCTAATAAGTCGGTCTTCAACCAAACAAGAGAGAAAAATACCAATAACCACTATCAATATAATCCAGAGACTATAAAGACACTGCAGGAACATGTCTCCACAGGAAAACAAGACCAAAAAGTCAAGAAATCAAAAATTTCAAAATTTACCCAGGAATATGCTACTTGAAAATTTTGAAACAAGCGTGCATACGTGCCCGTGTCAAAGGAAACCTGCGTATACGCGAATTCCTTTAACAAAAACTGCGTGTATATGCGACTATGTACAGAAAAACTTGCGTATAGAAAGGTAAATAATGAAAAACAAAAATGATCAAGCCTGGATAAAGAACCAGGTCTTCAGTCTGACTGAGAAAAAGTTAACTGGACTGGAAATAATAATTAAAACTATTGGAAACCTTTCAAACAGCTGAAACCACCCAACAGGGGAATCACAAGAATGCGATCCCTAGTGGAGTCACCAGTTCTGTTTCGGGAGATAACTCCCTAGAAGTTTTTTGGGTCAAAACCTCCACAGATCAAGGCATTCTATTCAAGAAGGACTCACACAACCACACTTGTACGCTAAAAACTAGATAGCATCGATAGTAGAACTCAACCGTAATCCTACATTTGATGTAGATCCCGCGATGTCCAAACCCCCAACAACCCTTCTTCCTCCTCAACCTGAAAACCAAGAGGAAACATGCACGGAAATATAGTTGTACAACATATATTTATCCTAAATGTCAGTGAAATCCATGTGAAACATCATATAAACAATAATAAATGCTTAAATAATAATCTTTTCACATATGCAAGTAGATATTAACACGTGAATTCAGGAACAAGATGGTTCTTCTTCATTACGAACAGCATGTACAGTAGTAAAAAGTGGAGAGATCACCTGAATCCTTCCACGATCTTCGAACAAACCGTTGTCCGGATCCGTCCCGCCCTTGCCTCGCTAAGATACTTTCAAGACTTGTGCACACGAGATGACATATAAATGGATGAACATCTCCAGGAAACAAGGGTTTCCTGTATAAATCTGGGAAAGTGCAGGAGGCACGGGAAATCAGACTTGAATTAGGGATTCCAACAGAGTATAATATCTATAAAATTTCTCTCTCCCTTAGGCCATGGACATGAGGGGCTTTTATACTCCCTCAAAGTAGTTTCAATCAGTTGGAAACAGTTGGCCACGTGCTGGGGTGGTTGAACTACTGGAGTAACCATCAACCCAGCCCGAAAATAGGGAATTTTTATATATTTTTAAATGATTTTAATGGCATACGCGGAAAAGTGTGTATGGACTCGCGTATACACGCGGAAAAGTATTATTATTATTCCGTCCCTTCTTCTTTCCTTTGGATTGTTGATTTTCTTTAGGGTTAGAAATCTGAATGACATTTACTGACAAATATTGAGAAGGAAATGACTCAGCAGGCATAGCCTAACCAGAAGAAGTAGATTGTAAAGACAACTGCTGCAATTGACTAAGCAGGTTAGCTGCACCACTATTGATCGACCCAATAAGTCCATCACCATTAGGACCGGGTTTAGTCTTGGATAAATCTAATTTGGAGCGAGGAGCATTAGGCAAATATAAATGAAGGACTCTAGACTGAGAATATATCAATTCAAGTTGTTGGGCCCTAAAAATGGCCTTCTCCTTGGAAAATACCCCGGACAGGGATACATCCTTAGAAATATCTGACTACAGAGATTTCAGAAACCATTCCAAAAGGAATTCTCCTGGAATATGAGCTTTAATAAGCCTCTTCCTTCTCCGCCATTCCTGAATATGATCAGAAATGTGGGTTGCATCGTCCTGTTTAAAATTTTCTAGGATTTCAGTCCCGGCATCATAACGGACAAGAAACTGGAAATGATTTAGAAATGTTGTACCCAGATCTCCAAACATAGCAAAACTGCCCCCAGTTAACTCATTATACCACTTGGCAGCGTTTCCAGTTAAGGTGCGTTGAAACAATCTCAACCTAATTGAATCGTTGATCAGGGAGTTAGAAGAACACCATAAATGGAAGGTGGTGATATGGTCAGCCGGGTCCTCTCCATTATTGCCTTCAAACTTTGGAATGTCTGAAGGTAGTTTGGTGGGAACCGGAGGCCGCCCCGGACTATATCGGTTCGGATCATTCGTCAATTTCGACAGATCTGGCAAGTTTAACATTGCCAGAAAAGGTAAACAAGGCGGAGCTTGAGGATTCCATCCTTGATGGGATGAATTCCCAACATTCTGAAAAGAGTACCCTGGATTTGATGAGGCACCAGGTTTCCAAAAATAACTCATAGAAAATGTCAGGCCAAAGGACCCAACATTTGGAGAAGGACCCCCTCCCAACGTAGAGTTACCAAAGACCGGACCAGTTCCCCCTCCCAAAGTATTAAATGAAGAAGAAAGCCCCTGATAGGGGTTCCAATCATTAGAAAGAGGGGAAAAAGTCTGATAAGCACTTGACGAGGGGAAAGAAGCATTCCCTTGGTGACCAGTGTAAAACTGATTCCCTGCCCCCACTGATGTAAATACAGGGTTCCAACCTGTAAAAGTAGTTGAACTCTGACCTCCAGACCAAGGGTTAAAACTCTGAGTCTAAGAAGTAAAAGGAAAATACCCTAAAGAATGATTTGAACTAGGAATATGCCCAATTCCGAAGGGGAACCCTTGAAAAGAAGCTGACCCACTAGCCATGGACGACATGGGTGTAGATGCAGCTGCAGCAGCGGAAAAGGAAAAAGGAGGAATCCCACTAGTGGGCATTCCAAAACAAAAGGGACCAGATTGAGAAGCATGTGCTTGGGTGAACCCAGAGCCAAACACAGCAGTACTAGAAGCAATCTTAGATATAGCAATAGTGCCTCCTCCTTCAACTGAAGCAGGAGTCTGAATTCCTGCAGCACTCACAGTAGAATCCGCATTCCCAGTCGAGGCCATCGAAAGGTATGAATAAAATGGAGGATCTTCTGGTCTTGCAGACTCAGGTCCGATGTACTCAACAACAAAAGGATAATCAGGAGGAAGAGGAGATGGAAGTGACTGAGGAGACTCAGGTACTTCCTCTACTTCTATTCCTAACTCTCCCGGAAAAAATACTCTCGAGGTGAGCGGAACGCTCCTCTTGGAAGCAACACCAGAACCAACTACAGGACCTTCAATCCCTTATGGAGGGTCACTCTCCACTGCGTCAGACGCCACAGGGTGATATTCACCTGCTATGTTACTCCTACGCCTTCTTGAAGAAGGCTCTACACTCTCGGGAGATAATCCCCGGATTCTCCTCGATCGATGAGGTGCTTGATCAGCCACTTTAACAAATTTTAATTAGACTCAAAAAAGTATAAAGCTAAGAAAGCTAGGAGCAAAGAGCACTCACTACAAAAAAAATCCCTAAGATACAGCCAAGCAAGCAACCTTCAGGTATTTCCGCTCTGGGTGATTAGGACCAGACACCAAAATACAAGAAAGCGAAAAATAGGACCTCCCGAAAGTAGTCTGGGATAATTACAGCCCAGGCTTACTAGCGAAGGTAACAGAAACAGTTACGCCGACCTCCTAACAATAGCCTTTGCCCGCACAAGTACCCAAGCTTCGCAAGGGCACCCCCCAGAAGTACTGCTGGAAGTGATACAACGTCTGCCTCAGGTACCACAGGTATTCCCCCCCGCATTCACCTGTGTGGAACCTAGGAATGGAAACTATGGGCACCAATCTGTTTCAGAAGCCGGGCGGAACGGTCTTGAGGCAAGATCCAGCAAATCAAAGAGGGGGTATCTCTCTTCTCGACCTTCACTTCCCCTCGCGCTTGACTCTCTGAAGGAGAGCTTTCCCGGTCCACCTAACGGATTTGGATTTCGCTCAATTAATAAACTTATATGTTTTAGTTTGAGCGGCCTTGGAGAGTTAACTCTCCACTCACCTAATCCAAGGCCCTACAACCTAGCTAGTTGGTGTATGACACTTAATAAAAAACTTTCTAGTCATTTTTAAATTATAGCTCTTATTTTAATTGGCTGTTATATTAGGTCAATGGGATATGGAAATGAAACTTTTGGTGTTTTACGACGCAGAAAAGAAATTAATGAAAACCAAACTACATGCAAATGCAGTAATTTCCTTTCGATGAAGATAAATTTCTACACGGGTTCTACGAGACTATATATATTTTTTTCTTTTCAAATATCAAACTCACACTCGCAAAATCTATGAAAAAGACTACAAATGCTTAAGTGCACCTAATGCAAATAACTAAGAGCATGAAAATTCTAAGATGCAAAATCTAACAAAGCAAAGAGAAATTTCTCGAGAATCCTTCAGTTTTATCACTTTTCGGTTGTCCACAAAACTAGTTCCCAAAATCAGAAACTCTCAGTATAAAGACACCAAAATATGCTTGAAACAAGAGGAAGAAACCAATGACAATTCCCTTCCCAAATCAAGTCAGAAACCAAAGGCAAGAAATCTCAACAAAGCTTCAAAATATGTAACAAAACGAAAACAAAAATGCAAAACAAAGCAAATGACAAAACAAAATGTTTTTTGAGCTTTTGAATTTTATAAAAAGAAGAGCTCTAAGAGACCAAGAAAACTATCCAATTACCAAGCCAAACAACTATGAATTTAAAGAAAGACTTCAAAAACACTCCAAATCTTATAGTGCCACTTAGTAGCAAGATTTATATGAGCAAAAGAAGACAAGAAACTCAGTAACTCAGCCCAGAAGAATAGTACAACCTTGCAGCAATCAAAAACTTCAAAGAACCAAGAAAGACTTTTCAAAAATTGCAACAAGACCTAGTCAAATGAACTCAAGAAAACCAACCAGAAGAAGGCAAAAATCCAAGTGCAAAGAAAAACAAAAAATGAGGAAAGAGTGTACGAGCAGAAGCTCTCTGTTCTGATTAAGCAGAACAACCAAGAATCTCCAGAAAGAGATCTTGGTACTCGAACCAGAAATGCAAGCACTAAAAAACAAGATTTTCCTAATAAGCCGGTCTTCAACCAAACAAGAGAGAAAAATACCAATAACCACTATCAATACAATCCAGAGACTATAAAGACACTACAGGAATATGTCTCCACAGGCAGACAAGACCAAAAAGTCAAGAAATCAAAAATTTCAAAATTTACCCAGGAATACGCTACTTGACAGTTTTGAAACAAGCGTGCATACGCGCCTGTGTCAAAGGAAACCCGTGTATACGCGACTTCCTTTAACAAAAAATACGTGTATACATGACTATGTACAGAAAAAATCGCGTATGGAATGGTAAATAATGAAAAACAAAAATGATCAATCCTGGATAAAGAACCAGGTCTTCAGTCTGACTAAGAAAAAGTTAACTAGATTGGAAATAATAATTAAAACTGTTGGAAACCTTTCAAACAGCTTAAACCACCCAACAGGGGAATCACAAGAATGCGATCCCTAGTGGAGTCGCCAGTTCTGTTTCGGGAAATAACTCCCTAGAAGTTTGTTGGGTCAAAACCTCCATAGATTAGGGCATGCTATTTAATAAGGACTCACACAACCACACTTGTACACTAAAAACTAGATAACATTGATAGTAGAACTCACCCGTAATCCTACGTTTGATGTAGATCCCGCGGGGTCCAAACCCCCAGCAACCCTTCTTCCTCCTCAACCTGAAAACCAAGAAGAAATGTGCACGAAAATCTAGTTGTACAGCATATATTTATCCTAAATGTCAGTGAAATCCATGTGAAACATCATATAAACAATAATAAATGCTTAAATAATAATCTTTTCACATATGCAAGCATATATTAACACGTGAATTCAGGAACAAGATGGTTCTTCTTTATTACGAACAGCATGTACAGTAATAAAAAGTGGAGAGATCACCTGAATCCTTCCACGATCTTCGAACAGATCGTCGTCCGGATCCGTCCCGCCCTTGCCTCGCTAGGATACTTTCAAGACTTCTGCACACGAGATAACATATAAACTGATGAACATCTCCAGGAAACAAGGGTTTCCTGTAAAAATCTGGGAAAGTGCAGGAGGCACGGGAAATCAGACTTGAATTGGGATTCCAACAGAGTATAATATCTATAATTTCTCTCTCCCTTAGGCCATGCACATGAGGGGCTTTTATACTCCCTCAAAGTAGTTTCAATCATTTGGAAACAGTTGGCCACGTGCTGGGGTGGTTGAACTAATGGAGTAACCATCAACCCAGCCTGAAAATAAGGAATTTTTATATATTTTTTAATGATTTTAATGGCATACACGGAAAAGTGTGTATGGACTCGCGTATACACGCGAAAAAGTCTGGGCATACCCGCGTATGGGATTTTTAACACTGTTTTTTATGAATTTTGTTCAAGTCTGTGGGAATGGGTGCCCAAGGCCAAAGAGACAATCATGAATCATATGAGGGTGAAAAATGATGCTATAACAACAGGTAGCTGATATTTTCTTCAGGGATGTGTTTAGGTTCTATGGTCTCCCAAAGTCCATAGTTAGTGATCGGGATAGCCGCTTCATGGGTGGCTTTTGGCAAAAACATTTTCGATTAGTGGGTACTAAATTAACACGAAGTACCAGCTATCACCCACAAATCGATGGAAAAACTGAAATAGTGAAAAAGTGGTTGGAAGGCTACTTGAGAAACTATGTTTCAGGCTAGCAGAGAGCATGGCTGCGTTGGCTTCATTTGGGGGAGTATTGTTACAACACAAATTTTCATATGTCCATTGGCATGAACCCATTTCGAGCCCTTTATGAGTATGATGCACTTTATTTTTCTGATGTGATGTTTAGGGAAAGCAAAGCTCCTAGAGAAAAGGAGTGGATTCAAGAGAGTCAAGATATACTCTGGGCCCTCAAAGACAACATTACTACAACACAAAACCAACAGAAAACATATGCAGACCATGGTATGATAGAGAGACAGTTTGAGGTAGATGACTTGGTCTATCTTTGTCTTCATCTTTAAAGAAAATCTACACTCAAGGAGAAGGGAGTTGAGAAGCTGAAACCTCGATTCTATGGACAATACAGGGTGATCCTTCGTGTTAGGGAAGTAACATATGAGTTGGAGCTTCCTATTGGGAGCAAGATCCATAACATTTTTCATGTCTCATGCCTCAAGAAGGCCATTGGACAACATGTGGTTTCCACTATGGATCTCCCACCTATTGATGATGAGGGCCATCTATGTTTCCAACCAGAGGCTATCTTCAATACTCGGGAGAGACAGCTAAGGAGCAAGGTGACCAAAGAATATCTGATTCGATGGAGGAATCTTCCTGATGAGGATGCCACTTGGGAAGGAGAGAATATTTTGCAGCATCCTTATTTACTGTTGCTTGATGAAAAAAAAAATTTGGGAGGGGAGGACTGTAGTATTTCCATTTATCCTATTTCTAGTTGGAATATTATATGTGCTCTATTCTCAGTCTAGAAAGATAAATGGGGTAAGGAGACCCTTAAATCTCTTTAGTAGGAATAAAAAACTTCCAGTGTGAATGTGGATCAGTTTAGGTCGGAAAAATAAAGTCACCTTGGGTGTGAAAGGGAGCAATGCATTTAGACTATATCAAGGTTGACCAAATCAACAACGTCACCAAAGGAGAGACTGGAGCTAGTGGGAACAATGCAGTTTTGGAGGATTCTTTGCAAGGAAGAAACCTCATAAATGAGTGGCGCCAAGGGTGAGGAGGCTCACCAAGAATATAAGGGAAGGGATGAAAACCATGAAATGAATTCAGAATGTTGTTTAT
Source organism: Pinus albicaulis (assembly GCA_034641835.2). Classification (NCBI taxonomy): domain Eukaryota; kingdom Viridiplantae; phylum Streptophyta; class Pinopsida; order Pinales; family Pinaceae; genus Pinus; species Pinus albicaulis. Next base: position 505,965,997 of record CM076576.1, on the reverse strand, counting down.
GTTTGAGTCTTATGACTTGTTGCATGCTTCAACTGTTTATCTGGGTTTGTTGCATTGTTTAGTGCAAGGGTATTCTCATGCGGGAATTCCACACTCTTCCTTGGAGAACTTTGTGAAGGGATCTGAGAGGAGTATTCTGGGATTCATTTCCATCATCAGACATTGGTTCAAGAATTCATCTATAGCTATAGCGAAGTCCCTTGGATAAACTGCGTTATTTTTCATGGTGCTGCAGTAGGAGGGTTAAAATCCCTATTTGTGGGCTAGCCTCCTAGGGAAAAGATCAACCTTTCTCCAGAAAATATAGTAAGGAGAAGTTTCAGCCATTTATTTGTATTTTCCATTCATATGTATGTGAAGCTTTAGTAAGAAAGGGTGATTAAGTCATAGATCTGTAGATCTACTTTTTGTACCTCATGCTTTTCAAGAAACCCTTGCCGGGTTATCTTAAGATTGTGTAAAAGAGACTATATCTCCATTTTCTCAGCTCTTTGAGTAATATATCATCATATCTATTTGTTTCTATCTTTCTGTAGTAGAAACTCTCATTAACCCGCATTGTCACATGCTTCAGAAATTTTGTGTTGTTGTAGTCATGGGGTTTTGATGTTTTTAGGCTATATTAGGCATGGGATATTTGTTTAACTAAGATATAATTATTTCTTTATAATCCCCTTCTATATTTGAGTGCTATAATACATAAAATAATGGATCCAAGTGTTTTTCTTCATTATTATAGTGTAATTTTCTGGAAACTGTGTTTTTTGTGCCTATATTGTTGATTTTCCTAAATAAGAATATTACAGAAGTAAACATTGGTGAGGTGAAAATGGATGTTGGAGCCTATTAGGTGAAAGCAAGGTTGAATGAAATTTTCGGTAGCATGGATATCAGAGAGAGATATGATCTGGGAATCCCAAACTATGGCTAGACCGCCTGAGGCGCTAGAGGCATCAACTGCGGTGGTGCTACATCCGTACCAGAAATTGGTGAGAATGGAGTCAAGGATATGACTGGTACATTTAGTTTCCTCTAAAAAGAGTGCAGATGGCTTGTATTGCTGAATCATTTTCTTGATCATTCGGTGCTTGGCTGAGCTGTTAAGCTCTCTTATGTTCCATGAGGTGAGCTTCATTGAGAACTGTGGGAGATCGGCCGGTAGAACTTGGTCAGCTTGGGATATCACCCAGATTCGACAATAATTTCTCCTACAATGATCATTCTTTGCAGATATATTCTTCATCCCCTTTTCTTTGACTCTTTGATTACCTTTTTGTCGTCCCAAGGGCTTCCTGCTTGAATACCCGGTGAGTTGCGTTGTTGTGCTTTGAAGAGTGCAACTTCTAGGTTGTCGATTTGCCGAAGGGGAATCTTTTCATAGTGATTTTTATGGCAAGCTATCTCCATAGCTAATATTTCCAGATCTCCCAGATTGATGCTCTCTGGTTCCTCTTCTATGTGTGTAGGCTGATTCATTTCTTTCTTGGAGTCTTCATTCTAGGAAGCTGGTTGAGAGTTGTCGTCTATCTCCATTTGATTGGTGGTCCTTATAAAAATAGCTTTGTATTTATTGATTAGAGGGATAGATCCTTGAGGGTCAGAGAGGGGTGGAGGAGGGGTGCGAGTCATATAAGGAGTGACCAAGGGGTCAGGCATAGAAGTTTTGGAGATATCATAAGAAATTCGTGAGGATTCTCCTTCTAATATCGGTTGGGTAGCAAGAATATCAAAGCTGTTACTAGTGGGAGGGGTGGGGGAGGCTTTGGGGCTTGCAGTGGCTTTTTTAGCATGCTTTCTGTGACTAGGGACTTTGGTGAATCCCTCCGAGTTAGTGCTTTTAAAGGCAGGGGTAGTTTTAGGAGGGACATTTAAGGGTAAATCCCTGAAAAGATGGCCATGTTCATGGAATTTTCGGCATAAAAAAGGAACATGCTCACAGTCGATGGTTTGGATCCATTCAAAATCATCATGAAAAAGACTTACCGAATCTGTGAGGTCTTTGGCTAGATGCATGTATACGTAGATCCTTGCATAGGATGTGTATCTTTTGAGTTTGGTTTCTTCAGCTATCTTGATGAACTATCCCAGTCCATTTCCAATGTATTTTAGGGTTTCCTCATCCCAGTATTCTAATGATATAAAATAAATTCTGATCCAAACTGGTGCCTGGTTAAATTCTTCCTTATCGTGATTGAATCTTTCAATCCAGTCTCTCAAATACAGGCCTATTGAGTTGAAGAAGTAAGGACCCCCATCCAAAATACAATTTATGTCCTCAATGCAGTTGAAGATATCATTGAAGAATCCTTTTGGTCCCAACTACAACGTAACATGTCCCTTTGGTTTCCATTTTGAAGCTATCCATCCCTAGAGCGACTTCTCAGTCAGCTGAAAACCAATAAATTTTTCGATGAGGGTGTGGTCCTTCATGTACTGAATGTGACCATTTATACAATGTCTTGGAAGATTGATTTTGATTTTTTCAGCTACGATTGGTATGCAACTGGAAGAGGATCCTGTCTTCTGTGTCGAAGAAGCATTCTAATTCTCTATTTTTTTGTTTTGCTCAGCATTTGGACTTTTTTGCGTCCCTGTAGAGTCATAGGACGGGTTCTGTGCGGTTGTGACCATATTGGCTGTGTCAGTAGGTGGGTTTTCAGGTGGGGGAGGGGTTTCTACCCCTCCCAAAGGGGATTTCATTAGAAGAGTTCAAACGCAAGCAAGGGAGGAGAGCTGCTAAGGTCGTGAGGTGCCGCCGGTAGAGAAAACGAGAGCCCTGTTGGCTCCGTTGCAGGGCTGCAGAAACCCTAGGAAGCCATAGGGGACGCTACGACCCAGAGCTCCAAAAACTTGATCGATAATTTCTTATCTATTATCCTATGAAGAAAAAATCTATTTATCTGGCATATCCCATCAATTTAAAAATTTTTCCTTATACCCAGATTTTTCTGAAAGAACCATAAAATGTTCATGATCTATCACCACCTTAGTAGTTTTATCTTATCAATACATATTTAAAATGCTGATTTTATTTCAGCATAATAAAGGATTTACACATACTTTATTTGTCATTTTTTTACTCCTTACGCCATCCTTACACACTTAAGGAGTTGATGAGCCACCCTTGATCATAAAAAGAACAATTCTCAAAGCATCTTACTTGAATCTAGTTTTTATTATAAGGATAGGGGGTCTCATCATGAGTCAACCTACCACAATGATAGTACAATAACATAAGTGACATTCCTATTATGTCCACCAAACTAGGGTAATGGTCTTTTGACACTATTGTAAAAAGCACAAAAGGTCTCATCACGATCCGGCTTGTTCACTTTGTTTTTCTCTAGTCAGTGGAATTGTTGTTATTTGGCCACCAAACCATAACAATGAAATTTTTGAAAAAAAATCATTTAAATAAAAATATGATACATCATTTATAGGACATTTTCTCATCTACAGGTTAAAAGGAAACCATCTCGAGGCTATGGATGTCTGCTGGTAGCAGTGGCTTTGCCTATGGTATTCGAATATATCTTAAATTTCCTTATTATGATTATGTCACTATACCCACTTTTTCTTAATAAAGATATCACCATTAGGAATATCTACATTCACCTTCATAAAAACAACTAATGGTGGTACATCAAATATTACATGAAAAAATCCTAATCTTTCAAATCTCCGTAATATGCATTTTTATCTATAGAGATATTTTTTTCAGATCTATGATTTTTCTGTACTTCAAATGTCATTATTTTTTATAGGACAATTTTTTTTTACCCATGGTATAGATATTTTTTTATCACTATGCTCTTAAATTCCCGATGATTACTACATGTCACCAATTTTCACATGATTCGACCATTCTGTTTGTGGTAATGACTGCCTCCATGTGAACATTAAATTTCCATAACTTTACCGGTCATGGTCGACCTTTTATATTGGGAGAGGTAAGGAATATCATATGTATGACATGACTAGGCACAATTAACAAAAATGGTAATTTCCTTTTCACAAAAGCACATTGAACGATGTTATTCGATCATATTTTTTATTCTATTAAAGGAATTTTGGATTGAAATAACCTTTTAAATAGTCATTATAGAAATCCTTTACGTATTAGCAACTATGCGGGGCAAGATCATCTGAAGTGAACCTGTTACATTATGAGTTACTAAGAAGGCCCAAATAATCTTAGAGCAGGTGGGATGGATTCAATATCTCACCCGACTGCAAGGATTTGACAACGTTGTGGCTTTAGAATTTTTGTAGAATTTGAACATGAAGTCACAATGGTCAGAGGTAAACAAATACTATTCAATGAAATGATCATGTCCGAAGTCATAGGTCTCCCCACAAAAGGAGAGAAATGGATAGACAAGCACACCAGACTCCAAAGTGCGATGGAATTATTTATAGACCTTGGTGAAGAATTGGCTCAGAAAGGAAAATGATTCCACCCTGCCTCATTTGGAGAACCATGGTGGGAGCTAGAAGAAATAATCTAGAGGTACATTACAGGTTATGGGTGCCATGATGTGGTAATACCACACCATACCAAACTACTAGCAGCTTTGAAACATAATATAGTCTTAAACATGCCTTTATTTTTAAATTTCCTCTTGTATGAATTTTTTGGTAGAATGGGTAGAAATAAGGACCTGAGTGTTTTAGTTAGCCACCATTGTTTAATTAAATTTATAGTCGTTAGAGAATTATCAATATTGCAATCAATTTTTGATAATTTTTTTGGACTCAATGAAATACCACCTGTCAAAGGAATTCATGAAGAAGAAAACATTCAACCTGATATGGAAGAGACCCCACTTGAAATAATAATCAGTCAACCAGGAGAAGGAAATGGAATTCAAACCCCAGTATTACAAGACCTGACTAGAGATGAGCAGAGGATAGCCTCTGTCCTAGTATGTTTTCTTACTAAGTGGAAAAGGTTAGATAGATTGGCCAAAGAAAAGTAGTCTATAGGGCCTGCTAAGAATGTATCAGAGAATGAGCCACCTCAAGAAATTACTTTATAGAAGTAGGTTAATTCACCTCAAATCCATGAATAAAAAATAGCCCAAGCCCTGGAAAATATGAGAAACCTATTTCCCTTTGAAGGAGATGAAGATTATTTTAAGAACCCATCTGAGCCAAATTTCTCAGCCTCCACCCCTAATTCCAACAATATCGAAATATTTCCATCTTCAGGAAGCATGGATAGCCAATAACATTAAGAGGAATCAGCTAGAACCATGAAAGAACCAGACTCTTCTAGGGAAGGGACCATTCCATTGACCGATGATAATTATAAATCTGAAGATAATTCAGCGGCCACAATTCGAGTTGATAAAAATCCAGGAGAATTGGAAGTTTCTCCTGTTAAAAAAGATGTTATTGTTGTTCCCTCTGCATATACGTCACATATTTTAGAGCCTACTGAAGGGTTGAAAGGAATAAATTAGAAAAAGATAAATATGTTGAAATACGAAAATAAGAAATTACAAAAAATGATAGAAAAACTTAGAAAATGGCTGAAAAACTCTAAAACATGTTGTAGGAAGAAAATGAAAACTGAGACAATTGGAGTCCAAAGTGAAAATTTCTTGGATCATGTAGAAACTCAGACTGAGTAAATTCCTAAAACTCATGCAGATACTTAGAATGAGGAAACTCTTACCAATTCTGTAGGGACTCAAACTGAAGGGATCCTCACTAACTCTGTGGAAACACAAATAGATTTTAATTTTCTGTGAAAATATTTGAAGCAACAAGCCAAATAGACCAACTAATGACTATCAAAAAGGCCACTTAGACTGAAGTTGTGCTTCCTTATTATCACTTATTCAAGGATACCGCCATCCAAGTTTTAAATAGGGAATTGGAAAAGCATAAACAATTCCAGAAACATTACAAAGGTGAAGTGATACCTTGGGCGGAACACCAAGATTCGTTATAGAAGTTCAAAGCACCATCTGCTATTGAAGAAAAAACCCACATTGAACTAAGAATGGAAAGGAGGAAAACAGAGAAACTACATGGACAACTCTAAAAAGATGTGGAAAAAAACAAGGAGATATGGTCTATATATTCCGAAGTATTATCTTATAGAACTCCAACAAATTAGAATTATGCTATGTTACTACTTGAGAAATATTTGTTATTAAAAATAAAAGTCATACGATCTGGACAACCTTTTGAGTTCGAGAGCAGGGGGGCAATGCAAAATATTTTTTATGTGAATTATACATGCATAACTTCTTTTTCAAGGAATAGAGGGATGACAACTCTGGTCCTTTCATTGGAGATTTTCAATTTCAATATTTTATATCATTTCCTAGGAATAAGATCAAATGGTATAGGGCTTATATCATATTCCAAAGTAGAGAGAATGGTCTAGATCTCTGGTTCAGAGGTGAACCCAATAGTACACTGCGAACTTTTATAAAGCATAAAAAGTTCATGCAACGACCTAGAATTTTTCTTGATTTAGACCCTATTAAAAAATACACTCTTCTAATAGCTCTTTAGTATTTCGAAGAGATCAAAGAATAATTATTTCAAGAAACACAATAAAGATGTAAAGCATATCCTAGGAAGATAAAAAACAGAGAGCTTTTTAATTATAGGATTTTTCAAGAAGCAGCTAATCGAATGCAATGTTATAGTAAAATGGTTATGTCCAAAGGACCCACATAGATTGGATGTCAGTACAGATGTCTAGTTATCTAGTATCCTCTAGATGGTTACCATATTGAGTATGATCTTCTCGAAGGAGAATAAATTGAGGCCTTCAAGATACTTAGGAACAAGAATGGATTTTGGCTCCATGGTGAACCCTCCTACCCAGTTTGTTCCCTAACTCTGCTACATGTCAATCATATTTTTGCATGAGTACATGCAGTAAGGTAAGTTGTGGGGTGATGTTGGGCCATGGAAATGGTATGATTCTTCTCCTTATTTCCTTAATAAATATTATTTTTTAAGAGTTTTATCCTTAGTTTTCAATGATTTGAGAAGAAAATGATAATGGAAATTATTTAATCGTAGTATAGTTAATTTAAGCATTTTAGATATCAGAAAGTATTAATTTGATTAAATTGGTATGCATATTTATTTAATTGAATGATTTATGTTCCTTCGAGATAGTGGAGAATAATCTTGGATAGTTTGTCTCCTTATTTATGGCGAAATACAACTCGAGGCATGAGTATGGTAAATCGAGGAGAAAAAATTATTGTTATTTAGATAATTTATAGTTGAATGAGAAATCCTGAGAATATTATGATTCTTAGGATAGCTCCATTGTCAGTTTCTAAATGTAATATATAAGATGATAGTAAAAATATAAAGGAGATTCTCGATTTTACATTTTCATTGTGTATTTCAAACAACAATCTGAATTTGAAATTTCTCACTATTATTCTATGAAAGATTTTAAAGTTAATGAATTTGCACGAGAATTTACCTTAGTTCTTCTGTATGGATTTATCCAATCTAGTGCTTCCGGAGACCTTGGGCCTAGTCCCTAGAGGATCTACTGTTTGTTATGTATCACTATTGGTTTGTTACTTGTCATATTCGCATTAGTTATGTTATTAATTACTTGTTTATTTCTTACAATAGTTAATCGATTGAATTTTACATCTTGTAATTCTGTTATATATTCCCTAAAATCACTTATTGAATTGTGTGAATTAGTTATATAAATGTAAAAGTGTGATATTGTGAATTTCATGAGCTATTTCTAAGAATATTTCCAAGGATTTTTGTGATTTAATAGCTTTCCTTAAGCACTTGATTTGTTGTAGTATTATGGAATAGACAGAGTGATTGATAAGTTATAAAATATTTCTTTCATGATTCATAGAACTGTAGTGATAGAAGTAATCATTTTCTACTGTGAATCATTTATTTCAGCAACGATTGAATAAGGATGATATTTCTTGTAATAATTTTGTAGTGATTGCTTCACACTCTTTCATAATATAAGACTCTATCTTTGCATATATTGTGTTGATATCCTTGAAATAAAAGATGAATATGAGGTTGTTAATATTAATGAAGGTAGGATTAAGTTGATTTTTAAGAGTCATCTTAGTGCCCAAAAAATGCCTCCAACAGTGAAAGTCCATAATTTGTCTCATATATATTTGCTTAAGAAGTATGTTAAATATGTTGATCATGTGATTGATTAGTCTATATTGCAGGTGGAACCAGATGGGGAATTCCATCCAGAGCCTCAGTGTATATTGCATAAAAAGGTGCTCATGCTCTAGAATCGAGAAATAGAGCAATTTAAAGTGCAACGGAAGCACTTTTTGCCTGATGAAGCTACATTGGATATCGAATATGAGATGTAGGACATATATCCTTCCTTATTTTCCGGTGGAGGAATTTTTTTTTGGGTGTGATGTTGGTATTTTTTTAGTATATGTGTTGATGATGTTTTGATATATGTTTGATGTGGTATTCGAGTGTATGTACATAGGTATATGGATGTAAATACTTCCATGAGATATGTTATAAAGCTCCAATAAGTGGTACGGTTGTCATGTCAGTAGAGTTATCTTGTTTCTTTGATGTCATCTTGTTGTGTTTTCATGATGTGTTGCATTTTAGAAAGGTTATCATTATAAATAATGCATTGAGCAATGATATAAAGATACATGAGTAGTATGTTGTATTCTAGCGGTTTTTTTGAGATATATGTGTGATTGAACACTAAGGACAATGTACCCCAAGGGGGAGGGTTCTTTAAGAACCCTAGTGAAAATTCCATGTAATAAAAGTTAGAAATAATAACCACGGTTGATGGGACACTTGTTCCAAGATGAATGTTGGGAAAAAAATCCTATGGGGGTGTTCATTTGGTTTATTATGGCTAACGAACTTGGAAAATGCTATGGATAAGGAATTAAAGAGGAAAAAATTAGTTTTGGCACATTTATTTATGAAAATAATGGAAATTAGTAGAAAAGGGAGATGAAAGGTCACAAATTGAATGTAAGGAGGAAATTGAAGTAAAATAATGGAAAATGAAGAAAATAGAGGCCTCTTCAATAAAAAGGCTTGTAAGGATCAGTTGATAGATTTTGTCAGTGAATTTTTTGGAGCCATATAATTATTCTCTCTCTCTGTCTCTCTCTCTCTCTCACTCTAGGACACTTGGGCATTGGAGTAAGAAAGGAAAAGCAAGCAAGGAAGAGAAGGAAGAAGAAGCTACAGTGGGATTCTTTGTAGGTATCGATTTTCATATGTGATTTCCTTATTAGATATAGTATGAATGGTATTCCATGTGGTTTCTTGCTATCTTGGCATGTGTTTTTCCAGGTGTGACAGTGTTTTCAGCCTACCCTTTCCATTTCCCTATATCTTTCATGAGATGGGTTTCTCATACTTTTTTTGAGCTAGATTTCAAGATGGATTCAAAGTTGAGTGGGGTGGATCTCTAAAATGACAAACACATGACCTAGTGGTCCCTGAACTAGATTGTGGATCACAATAAAGGCACTGGCCTAGTAACCCCTGAGCCATACTGTGGGTTGTAGTAAAGCCAAATTGTGTGCCTCAATGGGCCTAGTAATACTTCCCAGAGAATGGTAAGATATAGGGTAAATCCAAGAGGTGAATTTCTCTCCTTTGGGCCTAGTAGTCATGGGATGGGATGTACATAAAATCCTAGTGAGATGGTCTTGGTGTAGGGCCTAGTGACCCCTTGATCAGATTTTGCGTTACGATAAATCTTGCGAGACTAGGAGGCACTCAAATTCCTCATGGTGTAGGCAGAGAACTTCGATATCATCCATGCTTGTTTGGTTCTTTTTCGGTTAGTAATGAGTCCCACATTCATGCTTGGAATATGGCATGGTAGTGATTGTCTGAATAGAGATTTGGTTGAGCCAATCTATGGTTGGGTGGAACATGGTAATCCCATCTACGGTTGGTTCTTGCATTCGTTAATGAGAAATTCATTCCTTTATAATTGATGTATAATTGTACTGATTATTCTGTGGATTATATTTCCACTGTATCTATTGTATTTCTGTTGTTATTATGTTGGTTATAAGTATGTAGTTTATTAGTGATGATGTATAGCTCTCTCCATGTTTTTACCTGTAAATTAATACACCATGTATATTTAGTCAAATAGATTTTATTTCAACTTATGTTGTAAGCGAGAAATTTGTCTTAGCGATTCTCATATAAGTATGAGACCCCTATGTTTAATTATGTTGTTTATACCTGTAGATGTAATGTTTGTGACATGTTTGAAGAAATATATTTCATGGCTGGGAGGGGTCCAGATTAGTTCTTTATGATGTGATTGCTTCCATACCTTTGTTTTAATGTTATTTAACCTCTCCTAAAGTTTCATGAAGTTCTCGTTAGTGATCTAGGCTTTGGGGCTAAAAACATGGAACAAATATCGACTTTTCATGCACAAAATTAATTTTTTGGGGCCTAGCCACTACCTTTCCTTGGAGTTCCCATGGATATAGGTTTCTAGCCACTCCATTTACCTTACACACCCACGAATATGGATTAAATTGGTCAAAAATAAGTCCCCCTTCAGGGTTTAGTGGTCTGGGAGGTTGGGTTACCTCCTGGAGGTGTCGTTAATGTTGTGTAAGGTTTGTTTGTCATGTTTCCATCGATTCCACTTCTTCAAAGTCATATAGGATGTTGAATCTCATATTAGTAGCCTCTCGTCACATGTTTACCCCAGTTTTCCGGTTATTTGGGTAGATGTGGGAAGAGGGTATTACATAATCTCTACATTGTGACAAAACCCTAGCAGACCATGCAATTTTCCTCTCTCAACCCTTAGAGTTTTAAAACAAAGAATGTTGTAGTTATAATAAGTTTAAATATACTAGTTATAAATAAATAAATTAATTAATAAATAAAAATAATAAAAATAATAAATTGGAATTCAAACAATTATATGAATGAGAATAAATTTAAGAAAAAAATGGGATATCAAAGTAACAAACAATTGGAAGGATAATGAAATAAGAGATAAATTTATGGAAATTATAAATAAAATTAGACATTTATACAATACTCAATATATAAATGGTAACGATAAATATATAATACTGAGAGAAGAAGAAATAATGACCAAATATAACAACTTAAAAAGAATAAAGAGACAGAGGAAAAGGCATAAAATATTAAGTTAGGATAAATTCAAGGCTAGGAATGTGAAAGAGAGTCTTCTAAGCTCAGTTAAGCTTATAGCCATCTTCATGATTAAATATTTTCTTTTCTTATGAAAAATATCTTTTTATTCCATATGAGGAATACAAATATTTCCATCTTCGATGAACTATTTGTTTTCAACAACCAGGCTTGATGCCATTACATCAAAGTCATTATTTCACTTGGGGGAATTGAACTTAGATGGGGAGTATCCTAATAGTTCCTCTCAAAACCCTGAGATAAACCCAACTGATATCTTCACATTAATTTTTTCCTGGCTCTTTTTAATCTCAAGGGCTTTTGGATGATGTAATAAGAGTAATAGGGAGTTGCAACTAATATTTTGGTTTTGGCCAGAGGAAATTAAATATTTACAATTAAAAGAGTGTTCAATAATGGTGGAGTTGGACATGCAATTATGGCTAGGTTTAGCTACTTTTCCTTCAGATGAGCTTTAAAATATTGACCAATTTGACTCATGTAGGATTTTCCATGAAGGCAAGAAATTTGGTAACCCTTGATCCCATCACAAGATATGATTTATCCTTAGCGGAGTGAAATATTTGGGTAAATTTTTTCTAGAGTTTAAAAGGGGTCTTAATATTCTTTTTGGCTAACAATTTGGAGAGAATACCAATGGTGTCTTGGATGTAATGCAAATATATGGGAGCAGAAGGATGAGAGGAGGATGTAAGACAGATAGATGTGAGCACAACCTTTTAGTTTTGTGTTTCTTAGCCCCATGGTAAGATTTATTGATTTGGGAGATAGAGTAATCATAGGCCATTAGGGGTTTTATTATATGGATTCTCTCTTTCTTTAGGAATCAAGGGTAATGGATTTGAATGGCTCCATTGAACAAAATATTTTAATATGACAAACTTTTGGGAGGGGTGATGATGAGAATGAGCATGGAGGTATCAGTTTATGTGTGTCATTTTCCTATAAACCAAATTCTTAATATAGCCATCAAGAGAAGGAAATGAATAATATAGCGAGAGACGAGGGCGTCCAATAAGCGAATAGCTTTATTAGTTTTAGATCTATGCTGCTTTGGATATGGAAGAGATATTATTAATATGCTCAAGAAACATGAGTGGAATTGATCCAAATGGAAAGTGGCATTCACCCATGGTAATCATCCACCCATGGTATTTATCCACTCATATAATTTACCCATGGTAATGTAAGTGGCATCCACCCATGTTATTTATCCACCAATGGTATTCATTCAGCCATGGCATTGTAAGTGGCATCCACCCATGACATTCATCCACCCATGCAATTTACCCATGGCATTGTAAGTCGCATCCACCCATGGTATTCATTCTCCCATGGTATTTACCCACCCATGTAATTTAACTATGGTATTCTAACTAAAAAAGACTATAAGAAAAAATTTGCATTTTGTAAAAGGACAAATATTCCACCACAATGTAACCTTTACAATTATTCTTTGTTTTAATTAAAAAAAAATGTTGTGTTTTTTTCTACTGTGATTTCTCTCCTATTTTCTTTTGGAATTTCAATTTTTTATATCTTGGGGTCCTCCCCCCAAGATCTGGATCAGTGATATCATATTCAGGTTACATCTCCATGGGAGTGAGGGTTTGAAGCATATTTTAGTTTCAAAATTTTGCAATAATATTCAGAAACTTTATGCAAGTATATGACTCCTACAAAGAATTTTATAAGGTAAAAAACAACTCATTCGAAATTATTTTCTATTATCTCAAATGATATTTTTACAGAATTTGATTTCGTTTATCGATTTGAAAAATGTGATCGACTGAAGTTACACATGTTTGGAACCTTGCGCGACCGAGTGTACCATGAATTTCAGGAATAATTTTCTCAGTACACTGGTCATCAAAGTTCAAGTGTCTTATATCAATGGAAACATATATTCAATACCTAAAAGGGTTCTTTGACGGAATTTTATTTCCTCACCTGCAACATAAGTTATCAAAAAAGTTGTATCAAGAGGTATATTGCTAGTAAAAAAAAATTAATGTGAAATAATCCTTTAGAACATCTCACTGGATAGGATAATCTAACATATAATACACCATACTAACAAGCATCATGGTTATGGTTCACCCACAAACCCAAGGTTATAGGTCACCCAAAAACCCAAGGTTATGGGTCAACCACACAAAACCATTGTCATCGAAGTCTATTTACTAGGAAAAACAATTCCAGTATCATAGTTGGTCACAAAAATTTCAAGGTATCTCTATCCTCATATCTTCATTTTTCATGGTTATGGGTCATCCACAAATCGATGCTTCATCAAAGTCCATTTTCTAAGCTGTACACTACGAGTATCACCATTGGTCACAAGCATTATACAGTATCTCTATCCTCATATCTTCGTTCATCATGGGTTAACCACAAAATGTCATTCTATTCAATGGCCCTTCATAATCAAAAAAATATTCTTGGGAGGGAACTTCACCCAATGGGGACCATTTCTTCTTAAGGAGGGAGGAATGATCTGAATGAAAAGTGGCATCCACCCATGGTATTTATCTGCCCATGTAATTTTCCCATGGTATTGCAAGTGGCATCCACCCATGTATTTATCCACCGATGGTATTCATTCAACCATGGTATTGTAAGTGGCATCCACCCATGGTATTTACCCACCCATGGAATTTACCTATGGTAATGTAACTAAAAAAGGCTATAAGTAACAAGTCACACTTTGTAAAAGGACAAATTTTCCACCAAAATGTAGCTTTTATAATTATTCTCTGTTTTAATAAAAAAACATTTCTCGTTTTTTTACTATGTGTTCTCTCCTCATTTCTATTTGCATTTCAGTTTTTTAGATCTTAGGGGCCTCCCCCAAAGATCCGAATCAGGAATGGGCATGAGGCCAGATGGAAAAGACATCATTAATGAAACAAAATCAACATTTTCATTTTAGATGCCACGTGTTAAGGGAAAGAGTTTCAAAGTGTTCCATGAATATATTAACAACCTCCAGGGAAAGATAAGATCTCATGGTAGTGCCTTTAGTTTTGTCATAAACCTTTCCTTTAAAGGAAGATAAAGTGGAATAAATACATATAAATGAGGTTTAGGTTTCCGGGGTCAACTAATTCATAGGTTAGATCAGGGACTTGCGAGACAACGATTTTGGTGAACAGAGATACTATGTTAAAATCGATAATAATTCCATGTGCATCTAAGTAAAGGAATTTGTTTTGGTGAATGAAGTTACAAGAGTCCTTGATGAAGGAGGGGGTATTTCCAATGAAATTTTGAGGTTTTTATACAATAAAGTGACCAAGTGGATAAGTGAGAGCTCCTATGGTGTTGAGAGTGGATCTCAAGGGGATGTCAACTTTACAAACTTTAGGTCGACCATCGATTTAGGAAGTTTAAGGGTTATGAGGAATTAGAGATTTATTAATAGAAGGGTCTAAGGAAGATAATTTTATAACTTTGGTTACTAGATTGGTTATGGAACTAATAGGAATTTTAGTGAGAGGTTTGTAAGAGGAGGAGGATAGAAGATTAAGAAGTTTTTATTCATAATTAGAGTCATTCATGATAATTTTAGTGTTGAGTTTATTAGATTTAAGGATAATTATATTAGGGTTATCATCAAGGATTTGAATGGATTGGAATTCTACTTTAGTGAGGCTATGTTTAGTAATGTTCACAAAATTTCTTAAGTAGTCCTCCAACAAAGAGTTTATATGTTTTATTTGTTCATCTATCTGAGAATGAAACCCAAAACTGTGTAACAATTATGTCTCAACAAGCTTGAACAAATACATCCAAAACATCCTCATAAACCACGTAACTGTATCTAATAAAATAATCATAGGAAAACCCCATTATTTCACAACATGCATGAATCACGTCTCTACCACCTCTTATGTTCTACATGGTAATTTTTTCAAAATGATTAAAACATATTTGGAAAATCAATAAAAAATGACCAAAACTCCATTATACCCTGATACCATAGGATATTGTGATATGAAATCCATTGAGACACTATCCCAAGGTCGATTCAAAATCAATGTGTTTCCATAATCCTACATGTAATCTAGTGCCCAACCTATCATGTCAAAAAAAAAAAAAATTGGATGTAATATTCTACATCTAGCGTCATATGATCCCAGAAGTAACCTCTTCCTAACCATTCCATTCTCCTATGTTGTCCTGGGTGGATATCCTAAGGCAAGTCATCGGACTCTCTCAACAACTCCTTTCTAAGTCCACCCCTCTTGAGTTCATAAATGTGCTCACTAAAAGGTACCAAAAAGAAATATACTACCACACATCAAAATGTTTTGTGCATTTCACCCCTTCACCTATTTTATATTGCTCTTTCTTATTGTTTCAATGTGCAAACCCTCTCATATCCATCTATAGAAACTCCTTAATCATTTTAATCTAATGCACTCCTAGCATAGGTAGATCCTCCTCCTTGAGTTTAGCTAAATATTTATTTATGCTCAAGGCATCCTCCACAAAATTAAGTTTCTCCATCCTATACTCAATTTTCATGTCAAACTCTGCTAATAATTCCTCCTACCAAGCATACTTTAGAGACAACATGAGTGGCCAAGTAACTCATCGTGATGATATCTTTCTTGACCACAAATGGCCTTCCCATTAATAAATGTCTCCATATATGTAAAAAGTACAGTCTTGTAGTCATATCCTTCTCATGTTGAGATATATCCTCTCTTTATCTTGTAATTTCTCTCGAAAGCTGTGAGATGCCATCCTGTGCTAAGACTCCTCCAAGGAAAATTTTAAGGATGTAAGTTTATCTTAAATTCTAGAAACCTTGGTCTTACTAGTCCCTATGAGGAAACAATGTGAGGAAGTCGAGCTAGTGTTCGAGAAAGGGGAGGTTGAGTTACAGTTCGTGGTAGGGTTTACATGGAATTCAGTCGGAGAAGATCGTTAACTAGGAGTGCAGCCCACGAGGGCCTTTTGTTGTACATGTATCATAAGGTACCGTTCACATTGTGATAAAATTTTATGTACTCTGAACTCAATCTTGCACATTGTTGAAATGGTGGTAATAGAGTTCTTAGCAAACTTTAGAAAGAAATCAGTGGAATCAACACACACCATTTGAAACAACAAGCCACTCTCTTCACCGTACATAAACCAACTCATGATTTATTCCCTCTTTTCACTATCTCAACTTCGTCTTTTTCATACTATGAAACCCTGAATTTTGTTTTGAATTTACAAACTTAAACAAAACATAACAGAATAGGAAGTAAAATCAAAACAGCTGCAAACATGAACCTTATTCTTTTGCTTCGAAGCACACTGCGTGGGGCTTAACCACCTAGAATGCTAATCAATCTAGTGTATTAGTTAGTAGTAAATTTATTAGAAACAATTGAGTTATTCCAATCATGGACGAAATTTGATAGGAAAATTGGCTTTAATCTGTTAATCTAATACAATTAAAAAATTTGCAAAAATATATCACACTACTACACCAAGGGAACTTTTAAGACATTTTTTTAAGACAAAAGAAATATTTCATCTTAAAAGGTCATTTTTTATTTTAGTTATTTTACATTAATTTAATAACAATTTAATTTTCCTAAATATGAAATTTAAGAAAAAAAAAGTTTGAGACAAATATATTTTAAGACAAAAATTTATATTTAAGACAAAAATATTTTAGGAAAAAACTTTAAATTCAAGACAAAAAAAGTTTGAGATAAAAATAATTTAATACAAAAATTTATATTCAAGAAAAAAACAATTTAGGACAAAAATACTTTAAGACAAATCTTTATATTTAAGACAAAAATAATTTGAGACAATTTTTTTTTAAGACAAAAAAAATTTAAGAAAAAAATATTTTAAGACAACTTTATATTCAAGACAAAAATGGTTTTAAGACATTATATTTAAGACAATGGTAACCTAAGAAGAAACCCATTTAAGACAATTAACATATAAGACACAAATATATCAATTTAAGATAATATTATCTAACAACTGCAAAATTGACTCTGGCAGTGCACCCTAAGTCCGCCAGCTTGCTTTCTAATGTTGTACCACACCTATATCAAGGTTTCTATTTCACTTACCATTCATGTTATCTTATATAAAGAAAAATATTTGTTGGGCTCTTCATTTTGTGAGGGTAGCCCACTCTAAAGAATTCAACAACTTTTCCTGGAAAGATTTCCTAGACATCAATTCACCTTATGTCCCTTCGATCTCTATTGATACGATTGAAGGCAACTTGTCTTTTGTGGCATTGGACACTACTACATGGAGGGGGATTTTAAGACAATTTTTTCAGATAAAAGAAATATTTTGTCCTAAAATTTAATTTTCCTTAATATTTTCAAGATGAAGCGCTAGTAAAAAATGTAAAGGTAAAGGATTAGGAGTTTGCCTTTATGTTGTTGATGGGTTATTCATGATGTGAATCATTGAAGGTCGACAAAAACTGATGGGATTTAGGGCAATGGAGGCTGACAACATAGGTGTGCTTCATGAGAGGAGAAATGTAGGCACTTTCACTGAACATGGATAGGTAGTAATGTAGTTGGAGTTCTTTTCTGGGTCTCCATTGATTATGTTTTAATATGTGTTTTTTTTACAATTACATTTATTTTGAAATATTATTATTATTATTTTTTTTGAAGAAAGAAAAAAACATTATCTTTGTATTAAGATATAAGGATAGTACATAATTCATTTTTTGTTCATTATATTATCCTTTCATACTTCTCCTATCATTCCTATACCCATACATTTCCATTTTCCTGCTCTAAAAAAAATGTCTTTCTTAACATCAAACTGTAGCTTATAACGATTACATTTTCATAAATGAACACTTTCATTATCTAAAGATACAAAGATTCCATCAAAATCAGGTTTGTGTTAAAATGTCTCTTATGAGTAGTTGATGTTTCCTGTGTTTTCCATGATACCCTGCTTGAAGTATGAGAAAAAAAATTTCTTGTTTCCTTCGAAATACCTATTTTAGATAGGATATCTATTGTCCAATTATGTTCTATGTATATATGTTGGAAATGTATATGATTAAAATTCCTTCCTAGGTTCTGAATCCTCATCATCTAATTTGCAAGCACGGGTGATTGAAATTAGTATGATTGTTTACCAAGTCAATGATTCCTTTGCATCTCCATATCGTTGAATTTTGTCTAGCCTTATCCATTTTTCTATAATAAGTACTCCCCATAATGTTGTAATATCTTATTTCTTGTTTGATACCATTACACCCTCCCAAAAAAACTGGAATAAATTACCAGGATCAGTAACTATGACTGCACCACATACACACTTCCTTCTATTGTTGTTTCCATCAAAAAACCCAAACATATATTCTTTCCAAATATCAATGAATTTGAATTTCATGTTTCGGTTAGAATTGATCACCGTCCCTATCTCGTTGAAAAAATAAACTGTCTTGAAAATGGCTTCTCTAGAAACCACAGTTTTCTGATAAAAAATGCTAGTGTTCCTACTTCGGGATATTTACTTCCTAGGTGAAGTGAAACATGATCGAAGACATATGAACAACGATTGATTAGTACCAAGAAAAGGAAGATTAATTTCATCCATAACCCCATCCAAAATTAGACTCACATATGAGAATTTGATCAACAAATGATCTATATCTCACCACGCCCTCCCCACACCCTACCCCCCCCCCCCCCCCTCCAATGCATAAAGGGCATATTCTAGGACCTATGAACCCACACTTTTCTAAGTTGTTCCCTGTCAATTAACGATCATGTGTTGCCAAGTAGAAAAAAAATTTTATTTGTTCGGGAGATTCCATATCCATATATCCTGTAGGCACTTATTATATTCATTGATCCTCCCGGGCCTTGGCAAATTCAAGTAGATGTATCCGACCATCAGAATGTTCTTTTTAATCCCCCCCCCCCGCCCCCCGACCCATATCATATAATCATTCTTATCACCAAGATTGATGTGAGAAGGTTGAATTTGCGCTATGCATGACCCCCACTCCTCATCATATGGCTTTGGTATGTCAAAACTTTCGACCCTTCTCTAAATCTCCTGATCAATGTTTTGATCCTCGACAGACATATTTGTTCCAAGTGGATAATTTCCTTTCTGTGAATGATTTACAACAACTAAAACGATTATGAATGATTTCTAGCCTTCCCCTTGATGGTGTTTAATCCGATTTTGATCTTGGATCCATCTCCAACCCCCCAACAAACAAACCCCAACATCCAATGTAGAGAATGTTGAAAATTGTAACTAGGTTCGGTCTTCATATTGACATGTCTAAATATGATTTTATGTAATTGATATTAAAGAATAAAATAAAATTATTTTGTAATGGTTGAATCATGAGTTTCATGATCAAGGAATTTTATTTCACTTAAGATTCTCATTGTGAGCCTTTAGGTTTTCCATCAAGTCAGAATAGTTTATTGAGTTAATGTTATGTATGGAAGATCCTTCTTGGGCATGTTATAGATATCTGTGAGTCATTGAATGAGTCAAAGATACCCTCGAAGTTCAATCTCAAGCATATCCCTCAAGTATTCCTTAATTGAAATTATGAAGCTTCACCGAAGGACATGTCGGCGTAGACACAAATCAATTAAGCTAATTTCGATGGGAAAACAACTATAAATAGGGCATCTCAACTTCATTTCAAGGACATAATTTCTATTGAGGAGAAATCTACAATAAGGAGTGCGAGAATCACTAGGAAAGGAGCCTCATAACTAATGAAGAGAAGAAAAGGAAGAGTGATGTCCTTAGCTTTGTTTTTGGGTCTGTTTTGGGCTGAGTCACTCCACAGGTGAGAATTATAGACATTATCTATTGTAAAATAAGATGAAGTACTGTAGTCCCTTTTGAAGGTCAAGTCAAGGAGAAAACTAAGGAGTATCTCAAGACCCGTTTCCAAGGAGGTAAACTCCACCTAAAGAAAAGGAAATAAAGGTACAATATAAGTTCATCTACATGTATTATGGTTTCTAAATTAGGGTCATGAAGTTGCAGGTATGAAGTAGAGAAAAAAAAGCTGAGATTTGAAAGGTAGCAGAGGCAGGAAGAAGAAAGAGGCAGTTGATTATCATTGACTTTATTAAGAAATACAGGTAAAAATAAGAAGCTTGGTGTCTTGGTCTAGGAGAGGTCAAATAGGTCAAGGGTCTTGGTATTGGTATTAATCAATTGATTTCTCTATAAGAATAATAATTTGTTTGGGTTTTCCTCTCAAGTGGGAGAGGGTTTGGCCCTTGTTGATCGCCTAGATTATGTTTCTCTTGTCCCTTTATTGTTTATTCTTTAGTATTTGTTTGATTAAGAAAACTATAATAATCTAACTAAATAGAAGATCATAATATAAATGAGTAGAAATAATTCACAAGAAGTTATCGGTACAAGATAAATCACCCAATTTCTATGCGCTATATTTCTCAACATAGTGTGCATCATACTTCTCCATATGTGTGATATAACATATTTATTCTTGGAAACATTGTTAATCCACGAGGAGAAAGTTTGACCATACATATATGTGTTCTTAATGATATGAGACCACACACCATTTCCAGACACTGGCCTGCATATATTTTTTTATAATCAAAGCCTTTTCAAAAGTGGATGTATCTATGAAGCCCCAACCACCTTCCTCCACTAGCCTTGCAAGCATTGACCATCATACCATATGAATTGTGTCTTGTAACTATGTTCTAGCCCATAAGAAGTGAATCATGATATATTTTATATTATGGAGGATCTCCCTTGGCATTAAATAAAGGTACATCCAATATACTGAAATGTTTTGTAGTGTCGATTTCATCATTACCATCCTTCCTCCAATCGTCAATCATCTGTACTGTCCATTTTTTTGTGAAATATTTTAATTAAATATGCCCAATCCTGGTTACAGTATCCTTTTGGTTTCATATTAAACCCAAGGTAGGTGAAACCATCATCCAGGATTGGTGATGCTACCCAAAATAGATCACATATGTCCTTTGTTACATTCTCCTCACTGTCATCATGTAAAAATATCGATTTTCCTTCATTCATACACAAACCATATGTAGCTCCAAATGATTTAATGAGGTCTCTAATGGTTCTACACTCCCCCACCGTGGATTCCCCATCGAGTAAAATATCATCTACAAACATTAAATGAGAGATGGAAATAATTTTGGTTACTCTTATCCCCTTAATAATTCCATTATCATTTGACACCCTCATTTTTCTAATGAAAAAATAAATATCTAAGAGAAAGAAAAATGGATACATGGAACAACCCTGCCTAATTCCTCTATATGCATTGAAAAGCTATGATTGCAAACCATTAATAATTATAGAAAAATTTGTAGTTTTGCAACATGCCAAAATCCATTTAATGTTAAATAGAGACATACCGGATTTTAATAGGACCAAGAGGAGGAATTCCCAGTCAATGCAATCATAGGCCTTGCTCAAGTCTACGTTAGAAGGGAAGCTCCTTGTTTCCATGATTCAATAGTGTGCATCATCTCCTGGGAAATACCAATTACATCTTGTATTTTTCTACCTTCTAAGAAACTAAACTATTCCTCTCTAATATTATTTGATAATATCGACTTCAACCTACTCGCAATCAACTTTGATATCATTTTGTACACTGATTTGTAGAGAGATATGGGATGATAGTCTACAAAGGTTCTTGGTTCCACCCTTTTTAGGTTTAATGCTATGAAAGTCACATTTATGGCCCCCGAGATGAGCCCATGAATCCTATATTCTTCAGCTACAACCAACATATCTGGGACCATCAAATTAATGAAGTGAATAAAAATTTCAACCTTCCACCCATTTAGGCCCAATGTTTTGTCCTTTTCACATTACTTCAATATTTTTGTCAATTCCTCCCTTGTGATTGGTTGTCCTAACCTATCACTATCCTCCAATGTGAACATGTTTGGAACTTCTTCGATGAAATTCATTTGCGACAAGAAAGATTTCTGATGTGCCAAGAATTTCCTTTGAAGTGTGTGACCATCACCTATTCAATATATCTTTGTGAACTAAATATTTTTTTGGCGCCATATCTTATCCTCCTTATGGAATTGATCTTTTTCATGGCATTGAAATGTGTGTGGAAATATCTAGTATTTTTATCCATAAATTTATCCATGTCGCCCTTCTCTTCATGCGAATGTGTTCATCCCATGAAAGAATAATATCGATTCTCTTACCCTCCAATTCAATTATCGTATGTTATTATTCCTCTAAGAATAACAATGGGTCCTGAGAATATTGGATCGGGTTCTTTTCGGATGATTAACCATAGTCTAATTAACTAGAAACTTTTCGGTTCATTTTAAGGTACCCTCCTCACTAGTTCTCCCATTCCTCCAAGTGGGGCCAAGAGGATCTAGAATCACATCCAATAGGGAAAAATACTCCATTAAACATATAAAATAAACAACCATACTATCAATTCTAGACTTTTTTCCCCAACTCTCTTCCCTCGCCATCGAAAATTTAAGATCCCCCGCGATGATCATGGAACTTTATCGAAGGATTCCAGATTGCACAACCTGGTTCCAAAATAGTCTATGGACCACATATGGAGCATATGAATTTATAATTCAAACCCTTTGATAGTTTCCCATGATGTGTTCGGTCATGATAATCCTTGCACACAACATAAATGCCTGAATATTAATATTTTTTGTCTCCCACATAACCCCCGGACAACAAGATAATCCAATAGCATCAGTTGCAACTACATGAGATGTGAGGCACACAGACAATATTTATTCCCATGCCTTAGCTCTAAAAACCAAAATTTATTGTAAAAGGATTAGAGAGGGTTTAATAACCCGAGATATACCTTTGAGGGAGCTTAATTTTGGGGTTGCTTCCAAACATTTGATGTTAATGGAAATAATAATCATGGAGGAACCACATGCACAATTACATCCCCTCTAAGGACCCAAACTCCATCAAAATTATAAATAGATACATTCCCAGCAGTAAAATTAGGATCAATATCAAACCAACCATCGAGAGATCCAACCTCATCGACATAACCCAATTCAATCTTGATACAAGCAGAAACCATTTTATATTTAGGGGCTTTCTTCTTCCTATGTGTGATATTTTTATATATTTGATCTCCAGAATCCAGACGATTATGGAAAAGGGATATTTTAATAGAAAGAGGAGCCAGTGTAATAGCCCTGGTAAAAATTCATGTAAAAAATATATATAAGACCAAAGTGATGGGACATGTATCCCAAGATGAATGGTAGGAAAAAAATCTTAGTGGGTGTAATTTCGATTATTATGGGTAAAGGAAATTGGAAAATTCAATGCCTAAGGATTTGGAAAGACATGAGGCATTATTTGTCATTTATTTATGAAAATAATGGAAATAGGAGAAATGGACGGTGAAGGTCACACATTACATGTGAGGAGGATAATGAAGGAAAATAATGGAAAATGAAGAAAATAGAGGTCTGATTAATAAAAAGGAATATGAGGATGAGTTGGTAATATTTTTTCTAGTTAGTATTTTTCTCATTGTAGTTTTGGAGCTCTCATTATTCTCTCTCTCTCTCTCATACTCTTGAGCACTTAGAGTATTCTTGGAGCACTCTTAGAGAGTCTGGAATACCTGGAGATTTGGAGGAAGAAGGGAAAGGAAGAGAAAGAAAGAATAAGAGGAAATCTTTATCAATAACTACAACAGGTTTTTATTGCAGGTTTCTAGTTGCATGTATGTTTTCCTCACTATTTTTGGCATGCATGGTGTATGCATGTGGTTTCTTGGTCATGATTTTTCATTAGCATGGAGGATTGACTGGATTGACAGTGGATTTTCCTAGCCTTGTTATTTCCTAGATAGTCATCATGCTGTGGATTCATTTTCATTGGTTTTTTTTATGGTTGGTTATCATGTACCTTTAGATGTGGTTTGAGTTATTAGTTCCTGGAGTCTTGGTTGCACAAACTGTCTCGAGTCCAACATACAATTTTTGGGTTGAGTTACTAGTCTTGGAGCCTTGGTTGGAAAAATGCTCTGGATCCTTAGTTGGGTTTAGTTAATAGCCCTAGACCTTGGTTGGAAAAATGCTTTGAATCCGAGAAGTAGTTGTGCATGAGTTACTAGTCCTGGATCCCTAGTTGGAACAAACACTCTGGAGCCGTAGAAAAACTTGGGTAGAGACCACTTTTTGATGGTTGTGATGTTCGAATGTGAGGTGGAATCATTGGTTGAGGGGTAAGGTGGTTTTGCCTCTGGAAGTCCTAGATTGGTTTTGATTGATGTCTTTGATGAGATCCCACATTCATGCTTGGAATATGGCATGGGGGTGATTGGCTGAAGAGAGATTTGGCTCATCCAATATATGATCGGGTTGAACGTGGAAGTCCCATCTCTGGTTGGTTTTCCACATTCATTAATGAAGATCTCATTCCCTTGGTTTTTGATGGAAAAATGTACTATTTATTATGTGGATTCTATTGTACTTGTATGTATGGTATTTCTGTAGTTATTATGCTAGTTATGAGCATGTATTTTATCATTGATGATGTATGGATCTGTCAATGTTTTTAGTCGTAAATGAAAGAAAAATGTATCTATGGTCAAATAGATGGTATTGTAGCTAATGATGTAGGTTAGTAATGCTTATTAATGATTCTCAAATAATTATGAGACCCCTATGCTCATATATGTTGTTTATACCTGTAGCTTTCATGTTTGTGAGATGTTTGAAAAAATGCATGTCATGGCTAAGAGGGGTCATTTTATATCATTTTCCTATTGTTATTTATCATATTTTAACTTTTCATGGACTTATGGGCATAGCACCAGGTTTTGGGCTTGAAAAGGTGGCTCAAATCTTGGGGATGTTGGCACATAAATGAGTATTTGGGGCCCTAGCCTCTGGCATGCAGTTTTATTCCTACGGCTATAGCCTCCTAGACGTGGGATTACAATCATGTGCCTGTGGCTATGGCTCAAAGGGGTCAAAATGTCAGTGTGACCCAAGGATACGAGGCTTGAAAGTTTGGGTTACCTACTCGGGGTGTTGTTGTTGTTATACAAGGTTTTTAAGTTGTGTTTCCATTAGTTACATTACCGTAAGGTCACCTAGTAGGTTGAATATAATTATAGTATCATCTTGTCACATGTTTACCCCATTTTTCCGATTACTTGGGTATATGTGGGAAGGAGGTGTTACAGCCAGATTCTCATATGAGGACAAAATAACATCCAATTCCTTGTCATGGGAAAATGTACCAGGGGATGAGACCATATCTAAAGGCCGGAATGGAATACCAGCTACATAGGATGACTTATTGGAAAGAGGGGAGGCATCAGCTAAAAGTTGAGTTTGAGGGAAATGAACCTCACAACCAAATTCATTCATGCATTCCACAAAGGGATGGGTTAATATGATGGATCATTAGAAGGAAAAATTTCCATAGGGGCTTCACTTTATTAATTATCATGTTCATTCATAAAGGGGGTTTTAAAACTATGAAAAATAGATTCAATATATTATAGATATTGGAGTGGGGAATTTTGGGTAGAGGATTATAGGTTTTGGAGGTATTAAAATGAGTATTTGGTAAAACGAGGGGATATATACTAAAATAGGCATGGAGTAGTATTGACTATTTATTTAAAAAAAGAAAAGGGTAAACTAAATCACGAACACATTGATGGTTGTTTATCTCGCCACTTGAAAGGATGTTACTAGTTAAAATAGAAACATGAGATAGAAGATTATATGATACCAATACTTTTTACAATGTTTCAAATCAGATGTGAATGGAGAGGAATTTCCGAAGGTTTTTTGTGAGGGTCAAGGGTTTCTAGGATTTGATAGTTCATTTAGGAGGTGTTATCCAACTCAATGTTGTTAGAGGAGGTAGATTCTATTATATAATTGGGTGTGGTGAAGATGTCAAAGGTTGCGAGGCACATTATGGAAGCTACGAGGACAATGGAAGTTGTTCTTCGTTGAGGAAGATTAGTTTAGACTCCTCTTCTTTGGTGGGAGCTATACACAAAAAGGGTTCATCGGAAAATGCATTTGTGCCTTTTGACACCACCACCGAAGAAATTTTATCCTCAATGGGTTTTCATGTTGGTTAGATGGTGCTGGGGCACAGTATGATGGAAATAATCAAGGATGAGAATCTTCTATGTGAAGGATGTAGTGATGCCATGGGCCCCGCAATCCTTTTTTTATGATTATCTTCTATTGCAGGTTGTTGGCTTGCATTGGGATGTCCATCATTGGGGCTTCACGATCATTTTGGTTCCTATCAATTATGCTCTGAGTTATTCTATGGTGGCTCTATTAGTGGCCTTGTGCCATTTTATTCATGGTTATTTTCAAGGCCCTAATCCTCCTCAAGTCACAAAAATTCCATTTGTCTTTTGAATGAATAAAATGGTTCCTCCATATTTCCACTTACCATTTTCTATTTCATGAAATTATTTTAAAGAATGAATTTAAGATTCGTCTGAGGGTTTGATTATGTTAACAACCACATGGTATGGATGTCATGAAAAATATCTTCCAGATATGAAGAAAAGGTCTTGAACAATATGTACATTGATAAATGTAGTGCAAACAAGAACTTGTACATGTTTTGGAAAAAAAAGAAAAAAAAAAGAGGTATTTCCCACATTGAAAAACCAAGAGAAAGAAATGCACAAGAATGATGAACTTACAGGTTTTCAATATGTTTAAAAGAAATTGTACAAAGAATCAATACAATCATATGGATCTGTATGGCCATATGGAGCAATACAACAATTGTACAACTTTTGAATTTTTTTTTTGTAGATCATATACCTCCTTTTAATATGTTTATGATGACCATGCAATTCTTATTTTAGTAGCTTGTAGAGGTTTCCTTGAGGTATGCAAATCTAGTTTTGAGAAGAAATTACTTGTGTATCTACAAAACTCTTTTATTCTTACACTACTTAAATTTTTATTTATTGTGTGATTGATGCTATGATCTGAAAGTAATTTCTACATTATATTAAATTTATCAACTTATCTATTTAACTAGGATCATATGGATAATAGTCACCTAGGGTTTATTGTTTTTAATGTACTTAACCCCAAATACCTGAAAAGGTGAAATATGCCTCCAAATATGTGAAAATGTGTCCTTGCCCCCAAATATTTCTACTTAAAGGGGAAACACACCTTAAAATACATGGAATATCTTCCATTAGGGTTATTTCTCACCCCTTCTTACCTGCAACATCCCCCAACCACCTCCTTGAAGAGGGTGTCCAACCTCAAGACTCAAGTGGGCCTTTGACCAAACCCATGTGTAACTTAGTGCTACATGACATGATCTCAATTTGGATGTTCACCTTGTAAAGCTTCCTTTTTTCTCAGATCCTTCATCCACATGGTCTTATGCCCTAGTTTTAACCTAAGAACAAGGATACCCATCAATGATGATGAAAAGCGAAACCCACTATAAGCAGGTTCACCTTTCATTTTTCAAAATGAACCTGCAACCTCAAAACTGTATCAAACTACAGATTCATAAACCCGATACTTCGATCTTGGGACCTGTGGGTTATAGGCCCATTATGCTTCCGTTGTGCCACTTCAATGTATAAACATACAAATACATGTATGGGAAGCAAATTAAACAGAACCCCTGATCTCATAGTCCTGAATAAATATATGCGGCCCTTTTTAAGGTTTAATATCCGAACCCAAGGTCTCCTATTTTCACCTTAATAACCCATCGGAAGCAAATTAACAAAATTTCATAAGCCCAACATACGTTGGCCCACCTGTAACTTAGAACCGAAACTCAAAATTTATTCCACCACAGTCATAATACATCTGTTCCATTTAAAAGGGTTAAAAACCGAGCATCTTGCGTTCTCGAGAACCGTTGATCATAGATCAAATGGTATTTCTCTACTCAACTTACCCAACGTCATGTAGAATAAATGTTGGGGCTCCACCATTATATTCCATGCATCTTGTCCAGGCGATCACGGTTGGATCAACCAGCAACCAAATCGAACGATGGTCGCGTTACATCGCACCCTGTCTTTTAACATCTAAAAATTACGCGACATGGGTGGTATTTCACTGTTGACATGGAAAATTTTTATTTGATTGTGCTCTAAAATGAATAAACCACCCTCGGTCTAAATGGCACACGATACCGGTGGTCTCACCTTTCAAAACTGCTCATTGAAACTCTATAAAATAATTCAACCTCAATTGGAATTTTGAGTGCATTTCAAGTACTTGGATTTCACCTTATTTCCAGGTGCATCTCTGCATACTTAAATCACAATTCCACTTAATACTATGGATCGACCTCAACCGGTATCAATTTAAATAAACAGAATTTGATACAAGTTAAACATGCTTAATAGCCATTCCGTCTCAGCTCAAAGGGAACAGAACTTATTCAATTTGTATTCTGAGTTACATAGTGGCTTAAAGACATATAATCTGCCGAGTCTGCAACCATTATCATGTTTTGAAAATGTTGCATTAGATCACCATCGATCCTTGTAGGGATCGATGGTCGGTCATGGAGTCTTAGCACAAAATTAAAAATGTGAATCTAAATCACTAATGAACCATACATAGACGCATAAAATCCAAATAGCCAACAATTTTATTATATACAAAAATTACAGATACTCTAAGGCATTTCAGCCTCAGTACAAATCCCCACGCTGTTACATTGTGCTCGCTCCTCCTCCTCACACATTACAAACTCGTCATTATATAGAAATTATAAAAGATCATGAATCGGTTGAGATGCACAATTCTTTCCCGAGCTTTCTCAAATGAACCCTTAATCTTCTATTGCGCACACCTGGCAGATCATCAGTTACAAAGATTCAGTATCGGTTTTAACAAATTTTTCCTCAATTTTGTGTGGTCGTTCGCATACCCATATCTTTAGCTTCATATTCGAATTTGAATTCAAATCGAATTAGATGCCCCTGCATCAAATGATATGACAAAATTGAATGTAATACATGTAACCATTCCTCCAATTACATGTAAAACAAGTCCGAATGGATCCTCAAAGTGAAATTCATATATGGAAGAAGCTTCATCAAGTCAACCATACAGCTTCTATATGCTTGTCCTTCCCTTAGATGATGAAGATTTCTCAGGCTTGGTGGATTTCAAATGAAAATAGCATCCGAAAGTAGTGGATATGGGGCTACTGGTGCTAACCTTTGATATATTCCGAGAATGTGATCTCCATGAATGAGATGCTTGCTCCTAAATGGAATATTGTATTTTTTCAACCTTTTTGATCCACTAAGTACTCTGTGATATTCTATAGAAACAAGATATTCTTAATTATGAAGAGGTTTTATGCAACCATGCATCACATTGACTAGTTTCATGGAACCATGCTAGATTTCAAAAGGCAAGAAACACCACGAATCTGGGCCTTACTATGTTGACATGTCATAACATATTTACACATGGATATTGGTATTGGACAAGAGCTGGTGCTTTGTTGGGATTTTCATTACTCTTCAATGTGTTGTGTTTTTTAAATTTTCTCTTGCATATCTAAATCATGAGTTGCTTAACTAAACACATACTTTCCATTCTCATTTTTTTAATTTCTATTTTATCATATCATTTCCAATATGAAATGATATGGGATTTGTTTCTCCATAGCTCTTGGGAAACCTCAAGCTCTCATTCATGAATAAGCTTATGAAGAAATTATATCCCAACAGAATGGTATAGAGTAAGGGCCCAATACAAGACCATCAAGGTTAAGAAGATGATATTTCTCATGTTCTTTGTCTTCTGCAAATGCCAATAATACTTGTAAGAAAATTGTTAACCACCTCTTTCTAAAATTTTGTTGAACATATTGAACTCTAAAGGAAATAAATTTTAGATCATTCCATGATTTTCAATTCTATAATTTTTTTTTCAATGGATATGCAGCCGAAATGAAGATCACACAAATGAGCATCTGATAAGCTAATCTAGTAGGAAATAATTAGTTAGCTCTTGAGGATGCAACATGAGTTTCTCCAAAGCGAGGAATGATTTTTCCATTTCAATCACTAGCCATGAATTTTGAAAATGTCGAATAATTTGTTGAAATTCCCCTTGTATGGAAATTGAGCCTTGAGACTGATATATATTATGTGATCCATTTATTGCCAATTTTTTTGGATTCTCGTACTTGATGGATTTGGCTAACTAATTTTGGTTTCATCTACAGGAAATGAGGGAACAAGGACTAACTGAATCTAGACTTCAACTTATCTGTTACAAGTGCATTCATACTTTTTTTTGTTATGACATTTATGGTGGTTAGTGGTGCAGGGAAGACAACTCTCTTGGATTTCTTAGCTGGAAGGAAGGTTGGAGGATATATTAAGGGTGATATCTGGATTTATAGATTTCCCAAAAAGAAAGAAACCTTTTCTCAATTTTTTTATAACTGTGAGTATAGTGACATAAATTGGCCACATGTCATTGTCTGGGAATTACTATTATATTTGGAATTTCTCTCTCTTTTGAAGGATGTTGACAAAGAAAAAAAAATTGTAAGTCTACAAAACTAATCAATTTATCTTATGACATGGTACCAAATCATCATGTTGATAACTTGAAAAATATTCCAATTTGCAGGCCTTTGTTGATAAAGTCATGGAACTTGTAGAATGAGACAATTTAAGGGATGCAATAGTAGGCCTGCCTAGTGTGACTCAATTTTAAACAGAACAAAGGAAAAGGTTGACAATAGTTGTTGAGCTTGTTGCAAATCCTTCTAAAATTTTCATGGATGAGTGTGGGAAGAGCCCACATCTATTTTGGATGTCATATTAGTTGAAATTGTTATGTAAATTGTTCCTAATACAATAGATACTATAAGGATGGTTATATATACCATTCATCAACCCAACATTGACAACTTTGAAGGTTTTTATGAGATAAAGCAATGTATAGAGTATATGATAACTTATATTGTTTGATGTTTGACTTATTTTTGGGTTCAATTATTTTCGATGAAGAGATGAGGGAAAGTCATTCATTTCAGGCAAATGAGCCATAATTCTCACAATTTGTTAAATATTTTTGAGGTAACAACTTTGGAGAGTCATGTAGCTAGAATGAATGGATTTGATAGAGTACCGTCAATTTGGTGTCTAAATGTGAGTTTATTTTCCTACTTTCACCATGCAAACTAAAGGATATTCAAGGAGTAGAAAAGATAAAAGAGAAAGACAACCCATTTACATAGATGTTCGAATTTAGTTCTATTGTTGTTGAACATCATCTAGGGATAGAATTTTCGGAGAATTGAAAAAAATATTCCCTCCATAAGTAGGCATTAAATTTTCTAGTGTTTTGGCACTAGAATCATTTTGCTGGCATTATAACAAGTCTAGAAGATACTAAGATATCCACTTCCAAGTCAAATTTTACTGTATCATTCTTTTTCTTGGACATGAAAGCATAATATAACCTTCATTAAAGAGCTCAACTCAAGATTTTTACTTCACTACCCAATACTCATAATCATTCTTTGGGAAATTCACATCCTGTGTTTGGAAGTAGTGGCAGACTTACTGACAAAGTATTGATTATAATTTTGTTAGATACTTCTTCACACCTAGGTCCGTGTTTTTCTCTTTGAAACTGTATTTTGGAAAGTCAACAAAAAGTGATATGTAGTTAAAAATATATTATATTAATGATATTGCCCAAAATAATTTTTTTGGATAGAAAGTTCATCAACATGTGTGATTTTATCATTTTCTATGATATAGAATCTTCCTAGATACTAATGACTAAATTACTGCATATTAGGGACATGAGACATGCTCTATTTATCATTGTTGGGGATTTATGGAGTAGTTATATTATTAGGAGTCAACAACTTTCAAATGTGTAGTGTTTGGTTGCAGTAGAAAGAATCGTGTTCTACAAAGAAAGGGTGTAAGAATGTACTCTACATTGTCCTATGCTTTGGCTTAGGTTATTCCTATATCATTATTACATTTTATTCGACACATTCAAATTATCCATGTGCCAAATATTGGCTAAGAATAGTATGGGCCTATAGCATTGCCCACCCAAAACAAAAATTTGGGCTTCAAATCCTTGATT
Source organism: Pinus albicaulis (assembly GCA_034641835.2). Lineage (NCBI taxonomy): Eukaryota > Viridiplantae > Streptophyta > Pinopsida > Pinales > Pinaceae > Pinus > Pinus albicaulis. Next base: position 505,933,625 of record CM076576.1, on the reverse strand, counting down.
TAATACACCCATGATTTCTTACTAGCTCATGTTAGTATTACCTCATGCTAAGGGCACCCTTGGGATTTTTGGATGTGCCTTTCCTAGATTGGAAAGGTCTTGGAAGGTGCATGACTACATTAAAGGGTAGTGTAAGAAATTTTTTAAGTCTTAAACATTTAAATTTCCTTAAAAAAATATCTCAAACCAAGTGAAATACAAATTTTATAAGAAAAAATATAGTAAACTAAATGATATAAAATTTTCATAAGAAAAAATGTAGGAAAATAAGTGACATACAATTGTCTTAAAAAAAAACTTGGTGGAAGACATTTTATTAAGGGAGTTTCTCTGGCACCAAAAACATATCAAACATATGTTATATTAGTAGAGAGGTATTTTTTCGCGTTTTCCCCAATAACTCCCTTGTAAGGGAGATTAAATCCTTTCCTTCATTCTCTATGATGAGCCAATGGAGGGTTTGTAGGGTTGCAAATGTTCTTATGCCATTTAAGACCCATCGTATGTGAGCCCTAAGGTTAAGAAAGAACTCGAGCTCTCGCATGAGTGTTAAATAGGAAAACTAGAGATACTAAGAGAGAGGGACATCAGAGACTAAGCATTCAATGATGGTGGCAGTGGATCTATTCAATGCTTCGATCGAAAGAGGACGACCATAGCCATGAAATAATGCAAGAAGGATTGAAGTTTGATCAAGATCAATGGATACCATATTGAGCCTTGGAAGGGAGTTGAATGAGTGTGGGATGCAGTAGGGCTAGTTACAACCATTTGTTTATAGTATTATGAGCATATCAAGAGTGGGTTTGTAGTAAATATTAATGGCTGAATGGAGTAGTGGAAGGATGATTTTATAGAATAGTTGTTGGGGGAGAGAGTAAAAATGGTCCAGTGATAATTTAGAAGATTAATTAAAATAAAATAAACTTGAAGATCAACATTGGCCTTCCAGTTAATGAAACGAGCTCTATCTTAGGTACAAACCTATCTCTATTTTCTTCAGTGTGGTAATTCATTCATCTTTACCTGATGTTGTAATGTAGTTTTCTCAATTAATTTGAAAAATTATTTTGTCTCTTATATTGTGCACATGTATATATATATGTTTGTGTGTTGGGGTTTACCTAATGTTGTAAATCAGTTCTCTCAAGTAATTTGATAAAGCTTTTTTCATGTCTTATAATGTGCATATGCATATATATTTTTATTTGTTATGGTCCTCCTTGAAGTAATATTTCATGAGATTATTATCTACAAACATTAAAGATGACTTAGCCATGATGATTCATTCAAAACTAAAAAATATTATTAAAAAATTATTGCAAACTGCCAATGCCCTTCTAAATATGAAAATCGCCTCTATTATAAGAACCTGATATTCTCTGTTACAAGGCATTTGAGCCCATTCTTCTATTGGGATGCCACGACTTTGTTGGCATGGATATGAGAATTAGAGTGAAAGGAGGGCACACTTGCAGATCTATGCCATTACGCAGAGCATTATGCTGGTGTGGATATGAGAATCAGAGTGAAAGGAGGGCACACTTCTAGATCTATGCCAATAGGTAGCCCTAGTTACCTTCTATGAGAAATACGTGAACGATCAGTCAAAGAAGTATATAAAGGATATACTCATGAGGTATGAAAGGAATCTATTGGTGGCTGATCCAAGGCATATTCCTTTTTTAGGAAATTCTGCTCCATCGAGAATATCTTAAGATATTCCATTTTTCCCTCTTCAATGAGACATTACAAGTCCATTTCAGAGATTAATTGTTGGGGAATTTACAGGATATGTCTCCTTTAAATAAGGGAGAGATCCGAAGGCTAGTTGGCCCTTCACAGACTCTGCCGATGGATATGAAATATTCCACCTCAGGAATTTCTGCCACAGGGTCCTCGAGGGCGTTGTATAAGGAAGCTGCTGCATAAATAAGGCTAACCAACACTGGGATGCCCTAGAACACATCTAACATAACTTCCCTGTAGAAAATGAGATTAAATAAACACAAATAGATGGGTTATTCAAATCTCCCCAATCTAGGCCTCTAAAACAATGCTCAAAGAGTGAGCTACAACAATACATTAACATGAAGATTAAATCTGCAATATGAAATACATAATAAGAGGGGAAATGGTGCGGCCAACATTATATTATGATTTCAGCATGAATATATAGGAAATAATTGAGGGGACAAGCCTCTCAAACCTCTAGAACCAACTCCAATGAGTATACAATGTAATGTCGGAGTAGCTGCAGCTACACAGAATGTCGTAAAACCATAACTGCGCAATCTCTATGAGAGATGTGTTGTGCCTCAATCTAGTCTCCTAAACTGAGTTCATTTAATTGTCAACCAGGATTTGTAAACTGCTGAAGTGAAATGTACCATATGTACCTAGGTGCTTGTTTCCTAGTGCGTTGTGTGTAGTGTTTTGTGATGTTTTGGTCTTTTATGTTGATTTATGATGTTTTTGGTCTTTTGAAGTTTTGTGTTTACAATGAAAGTGCCTAGGAAACTAATGAAAAGAAATTGGTGGTCAAAAACACAGTTGAGCCTGATGTATGGAATGGAAAATGTAATCAAAAATACTGAAGCAACATCTAAACTATGACTGAATAGAAACAAAAGCTTAATGATGACTTCTTAAACAAATGACACAAACTAGACTTTGAGAAATGATCACTTAAATATGCAAGTTTTCTAACTAGACAATTAGACACTAATCATGATGCAACATTCTATTCTAAACTCATCTATTCCATGACTAATTCCTAGTTCTATTCTGCAATTTCAATTGAAGGTCAGAGTCTACTCTCCAAGAGTTATTGGTTTCTTTTCAGGGAAGTTCTGTTGAGGAAGAGCTCTGTTTGTAGTGAGGAATTTGCAGAGATATTTCAGACCTTGTAATGATGTTATCTTCTGTTCCTAAAGTTATGGATCACTGATGGTTTTCAGAACAAAAAGATATTTGTAAATAATGAAGGCTGTCTTAGGAATTCTATCAACTAAAGTGATCTACTGTGCAAAGGGTGACAGTGTGACTATGAGATATGAGTGCAATGAATTGATTTAAACATGAGCTTAAGATGCTTCTAAACTAGAACAATGTTAAACCATAAGCCATCATCAAACTTTGAAATGAAGTAGCTGGACATGAATTAAATACAAAATGAAACTCCGAAGCATTCTAATTAACATGCACTATTCAAGGAAGTTACACAATCGATTTGTTCATCATGAGGGATATTTTGGAAGAGTTCCTTCTTGTGGAAGGGTAGAACAATTTTGACTGTGGACTTGTATGCAATTGAAAGCAAATGAACTGAAAGCAAATGAACTAAGTTGTCACATCACAGTCATATCTTGAACTTCTTAAGGATGTCTTGGAAGAATTTCTTCTTGTGGAAGAGTGATTAGGACAAGTGCAACTGTGATAGTGAAAACTAAAAACTACAACTAATTCCTATGACACTATAGCTATTCATCATTCATTGTTAAGATTTATTGGAAGAATGTCTTCTTGTGAAAGAACTATGATGAATATAACTACAGTTTCTAGTTAAAAACAAATACAACTCCTATCCTACAGTACCATAGTCATTAAACATTCATCGTTTTGATTTATTGGAAAAGTGTCTTCTTGTGGAAGAACTGGAACGAATTATGGCTACAGTAGCTAGTTAAGAACAAATACAAATCCTATCCTACAGTACCATAGTCATTAAAAATTCATCGTTTTGATTTATTGGCAAAGTGTCTTCTTATGGAAGAACTGGAACGAATTATGGCTACAGTAGCTGGTTAAAACAAATACAAATCTAACTGATATCCTACAATACCATAGTCATCAATCATTCATCATTTTGGTCTGTTGGAAGAATGTCTTCTTATGGAAGAACTGGAATGAGTACGACCACGGTATATAAAACACAACAACTACTAATTCAATATGCAGAACGTAAAGACAGCTAGGAAAAACTTATCTAGTTTACGCTAAGGAAATCCGTTCAAGGGGCAGGGGCCCTCTACCACTTGACGGCATTCGACTTCACAATTAAATCACGCCTTCAAGATAATTTTGTCTGCTCCATTAACGATGCCATAGTTTGAACATAATGCTCTGTGTCTTAAAAGACGTAACACAGAGTTTACACCAAAATCTAACAGCAAATCTACACAAAATTTCTAACTAAGCTCTCGGCCTACTCGAGAGTTTATAAAGTAAATGCAAGTAACAATATTTACAAAAATTTAGGAATGATGTCTTCCTAATCCAAATCATTTTAGGAGTCTTTGAGGTGGCTGCGTAAAAGAGAAAAGACACCTGGACTGTAACAGTCCTAGTAGGAGTCTTCTTTCACAAATGTGTTCCCACGTGCATAACCGTATCCAGAATTCATTTCCTCTGCCATGAAGAGCAACACACCATGTAGGCACGACGTGGATCATGCCCATATGCGTTTTTCCTCAAGAGGCCACCTGGAACATGCTCAAACATAAAGGTAGCTGCAGAATCGCCGGTTAGCTACAGAATGCCTGCATTCTGCAGCTAGTTCCGGTCAAAATGCTTAACAATGGCAACAATCACAAAATTCAACAAGTCGGTCATGTAAACCATTCTAGAAGTAATTTTAACTATTTTTATTGATCAATTGGGTTTAAAATAGAAATGGAAAAGGGAAAATGAGGTGAAATGAGGTGAAGGAAAGCACAAATTTGAGGCTCAACATACCCCCACTGCTGTCTCTTTGCATGTCCTCATGCAAATTATCCTATGAATTCTGAGGCTTCTGCAAGGACATCTAATCCCCTTCTTTTCCTTTGTCTGCATGCTAAAGGCCTTCTGGGTTTCCTGATCACAAGTTTGAACCTGAGGTTTGTGAGTGCTCTGATCAACTTTCTATTCCTTGTCTTCATCTTCTCATTGGTTCTCTCCACTTTGTCTATATGCAGGGATAAGGTTGAGTTCATGTCAGTCTTGAGCTTGATTTGATCTTTGAGAATTTCATTCTCATTTTTGATGTGTCTATTTAACACTTCCAACTCATACCTATCCCTCCTCAATATATCAATTTCAGTTAATGGAGGACTGGGGGTTCTCTCTTCTCTTTCTGAAGCTGTTCTCTCTAGAGTTTCCACATAATCATAGATTTCCTGTTGAGCAGGATCAATCTCAGGGGTGCCTTCATAAAAATCTTCATCATCATACTCTTCCATAGATGTTTCTTCATCTTCAATATTAATTACCCCTGTTTGTTTGATTGATGTTTTCTTCAGTTTTCCTTTTAATCTGTGGCTTCTCCTAAGTTGAGAGGAACCCTCCCCTTTTTCTATAATAGATTCCTTGATTACCTTCTCTGCCTTGAGTTGACTCTTGATTTTAGTCAACTTCTCCAGAATGACTTCTTCACTGCTTTCTTGAACCGGTTTGTCAATTTTACCTGTTGGAGTCCTCCATCTCCTACTTCTCTTTGTGGCCTGTGGTTCAGGTGATAGTTCTTTTGCTTCCTCAAAATGATTTCTTATTAATAAATCATCCCATGTATCATTTGATTTAGATAGATGATGCTCAATTAAAATTTTTACTAACCCATGATGATACAGGGTTGTTTCCAAAAACTGAACTCTTCTCTGAACACAGGAAGCCATTTTCTTCAGACTTTGATACAAGAAATATGGTAAATTCAAATCTTCTCCTAGAAAATGCAACATTAGTCTCATATGGTAGACATAAAATGTCCCTTATCTACCCTCACATGTAACAAATTTTTGTAAAAGAAGTAGTATATTCCTCCATTTGCTCTTCAATGCTGTACTGGGAATTCCCTTCTTGAACACACTAACATCCATGTTTGGTGATTTTAAGATTTGTTTCCATGAGTCATTGTGGAATTCCCTATTTTTAAACCATCTTTCCCCAGCTCTGGATAATCCTGTAGCCTCTGCTATAAAAACTTCATTAACAGTAAACTTAACATCTCCTATTTCAACCTCAGTGCCTTGGAATGATCTAGCAAATGTTTTGGTGACTTCCTTATGGCAACCATTAAACTTTTCCAAGAATTGGAGCCATCCTATTTGTTGTAGCATCTCCTTGAATTGTGGATAACCTTCTAAATATTTTGATCCTATAGGCTCAATCCTTATGATGAAACCCATGATTTTTCACTATTAATTAACACTCTTCTCTATCCACAAAACAATGGCTTTTACTTTCGGATTAAAATGGCTTCAAGCTCTAAATAAAAATGGCTTCAATTTTGGAAGAACATACCTTTGAAATAGCTACAGTCTTAAAAATCTCTGGTTTGTATGCCTCTGTTTGGAAAATGCCTTCGAATCCTCGGACTGATGTACTTCTGTTGAACCTTGGAATGATATGGAAGCAATTTCAATTTTCGGGCTAATGTGTCTTTGATAGACAGTGGTAGATGATTTCAAATTTCTTTTTGTGCAATACCTCCGTCTTTGGTAACAGAAGACTTCAAACTCAATCATTGAAAAACGCTTCTGTTTCTAGTAACACCAGACTTCAAACTCAACCTCTGTCTCTGATAGCAAATGGTATGCTTCAAATTCAACACTACAGCCTCTCTGTCTCGGGTAACAACAACTTCAAAACCAGTCACTACCACACCTCTGTCTTTGGTAATAACAGACTTCAAACTTCAATTACTACCACACCTCTGTCTTTGGTAATAACAGACTTCAAACTTCAATTACTACCACACCTCTGTCTTTGGTAGCAAAGTCTTCAATTTTAGCACCTCTGTCTTCTGGTAGCAACAGGCTTTAAACTCTACACGGCCACAATTCTGTGTTGACAGTGAAAATGCTCCAAACTTTGTTCTCAGTGATATGCTATCTGTTCATTGAGTTCTCACACCGTTATGCTTCCAATTTACCTCTTCTGTTCTGCTCCTGATGATAATAATGCTTCTGCCTTCGGAATGGAATACTGGCTACGGAATGACGTTATGGCAAGTGGTCACGGCATAGAGTGGTGGAGTGAGGTGGAGGATTGCATTAATGATTTGAGGAGACGGCGGAGGATTTACGACGGCAGGAAAAATCTTCATCATTAAAGAACTTGGTTAAGAGTCGTGGGAATTTCAAATGATTTGGCCGTTCCACCGCTCAAATTCTATTGGATAGAAAATTTGAATTGGAAGATTTAATACAAAGTCTATAGAGGGTTTTGTTTGGTGTTTGATCAATAAAATAATTAAAACAACTCTTTGAATAATTTCACAACTAAACTATGCTAAATTTTCATGAATTTCCATCGTAATTGAAATTTGTTACCTCTGCCCTTGATGTTTTCGTAGCCTTTGTCTTCTTTGCTCATTTTTTTGGAGGAATCTTTCACTATTTTCTTGATGTCTTTGATTCATGAATTCACTGGATCAGTTTGTTGTAACTCTGATGTTTGCTGGTTGATGCCTTCAGGGTTTGTAGCTGCCAAAAAGACTGTCGGGCTGCAGAAAAGGTGATCAGCTGCAGAATGTCCACTAAGCTACAGAATGTTCCTGTAGAACACTTTAATCATGAAAAATGAAATGTTTTTGGAAGATGGGTGAAATGTTTATGGAAATGGATGAAATGGATGATGGATTATGAAGTGGATAATGGAATAAGAATGGATTCAGTTCATGGAATGAAGGAACATAAGGGTTGTACTGCAATTCATGGCATATGTTTATTCACTTGCAGCAAGATATCAAATTCTATGTTTTGACATGAGAATGGAAGATGGAGTGAAATGAATGGAATGGAATGGAGTGAGATGTGAATGATGAATGAGATGAAGTATGGATGGATAGTGAATGGAGTGAGATGAAATGAATCATAAGTACTATGGCACTGAACTTATGATTTATGACAGCTGCTTAGAAACAAAAATGGGAAAAGTTAGAGTGTCAGAGAGACTCTGATTTTCACCCTATCTTTTCTGTATAAACATGCCAATCAGTGATTGGTTTTCATGTTTATACCTTCTTCTTTTTTTATATATTTTTTTTTAATTTTTTTTTAATTTTTTTTTTATTTATTTATTTTTTTTTTTCAAAAGAGAAATGCTTCAGAAAATTTAATCAAGTTGATGAAGAAGAGAGACTCTTCTTCATTAACTTCACATCCTTGTCTCCTTGGAACTTCTTGACAAACTCTTCTCTTGAGAGTGGCTTGTGGTATAGCTTCAGTCTATGGCCATTCACAAGAAAAGTGACCTCCTCTTCATCTATAGTTCTGATTTTTATTGCCCCATTATCAAAAATTCGAACAATTTCATATGGCCCAAGCCAATGTGTCTGAAATTTCCCTTGAAAATCCTTGAATTTTGAATCAAACAAGAGAGCCCAATCACCCTCTTTAAATTTCTTCTCTTTGATGTACTTGTCATGCCATCTAGCCCTTTGCTGTTGGACTAGACTTGTTTTCTGAACTGCATCTTGTCTGATCTCATCCGATTCATTAATTTGCTCCAGTCTATGCTTTTGTGCCTCCGTTAGATCAAGTCCTAGCTGAACTGCCATCTTGAATGTTTGGATTTGGAACTGTATAGGAAACAAAACTTGCTTTCCATAAACAAGCTCATAAGGAGTATGGCCTGTTGTGTTTCTCCATGTAGTTCTATAGGCCCACAAGGCTTCAGGAAGCCTATCTACCCAATCTCTTCTATGTAGATGAACAGTCTTTGTTAGGATACCTTCAATGACTTTGTTAGTGGATTCCACTTGACCATTTGCTTGTGGATGATAAGGAGTAGATGTTCTATGTATGATTTTGTACTTCTCCATCATTTGCTCTACTAGCCTTGATGTAAATTGAGCTCCTTGATCTGTAACAATTTCCCTTGGGACACCAAAACGAGTAAAAATATCCTCAAAAAGAAAAGTAACTACAGATGATTCATTAGCAACAAGTAATGGTTTAGCTTCTACCCACTTAGTAACATAATCGGTGCAAACTAATATGTATTTCTTTTGTCTTGATGGAGGACTAATAGGTCCTACAAAATCCAAAGCCCATTTTTCAAAAGGTTCAATGTGTACCTGAGGTTGTAATGGCATCTCACCTGAAGGAGAAGGTTTCCCTATCCTTTGGCAACTGTCACACCTTTTTACATACTCCCTTGCATCTTTAAACAAAGATGGCCAATAATATCCTAAATTAAGGATCTTATAGGCTGTCCTCTTATCTGCAAAGTGTCAGCCACAAGGTTCATCATGACATGCCTTGAGAATTTCAGGCATCTCATCTTCACGAACACACCTTCTAATGATCAAATCTGGACCTGTCTTGTACAACTCATTAGCGACCCATGAATATCTTGCACTATCATTAATGATTTTTCTTTTATCCCTTACATTCATAATTGAAGGAAATTTTCCTGAAACTAAATAATTAGCAATATCAGCAAACCATGGAGTTTGAGTAGAAACTGCAAAAAGATATTCATCAGGAAATTGATCTTCAACCGGCGTGTCATCTTTGATATTTTGAATTCTAGACAGGAAGTCAGCCACAGTGTTTTGTTTTCCAGGCCTATCTAGAATAGTAATGTTGAATTCTTGCAATAATAACAACCATCTTATAACTCTACCATTAGTGATTGATTTATTCATTAAATATCTAATGGCAGAATGATCAGTGTGAACAAAAGTTTCATAGCCTGTTATATAGTGTCTAAATTTGTTAATGGCATGAACAACAGCTAAAAACTCTTTTTCAGTTACAGTATATTTTAACTCTGCGGGAGTCAAATTTTCACTGATATAATAGATGGCATAGGGAATTAAATCTCTCTGTCCCAATACTGCTCCTAAAGCTGTATCGGAAGCATCTGTCGAGATATGAAAAGGTAACTTCCAGTTAGGTCCCCTTAATATAGGTGCTTCAGAAATTTTGGTTTTCAGGGTTTCAAAAGCTAACTGGCAATCAGAAATCCACTTAAATTCACAATCTTTGGTGACTAATTTGAAGAGAGGAGATGCTATTTTGGTGAAGTTTTCTATAAATCTCCGATAGTACCCCGTAAATCCTAGAAAACTTCTTACATCTCTTTGACAACTTGGAATGGATAGGTTAGAAATAACTTCAACTTTCGCTTCATCAACTCTAATCACATCCCCTGAAATGTGGTGCCCTAAAACAATACCTTCAGTGAACATCATAAAACATTTTTCATGACTAAGAGAAAGGTTTGCTTCTTGACATCTTTTTAAGACCTTTTCCAAGTTTTCTAAAGCCTCTTCAAATGTATCCCCATAAGCTGTAAAATCATCCATGTACACCTCTACACAGTCATGTATTAGATCAGAAAAAATTCCTAATACTGCCCTTTGGAATGTTGCAGGTGCATTGCACAATCCAAATGGCAATACTCGGTAGGCATAAGTACCCCAAGGACAAGTAAATGTGGTTTTATCTTGGTCTTCAAGTGCTACTTGGATTTGATTGTAACCACTAAATCCATCCAAGAATGAAAAGTACTTTTTACCCGCTAATGTGTCTAATACTTGATCTATGAAAGGTAAGGGAAAATGGTCTTTAAGAGTAGCTTTATTCAGTTCTCGGTAGTCAACACACACCCTCCATTTTCCATTTTTCTTAGGTACAATTACTAAAGGGGAAACCCACTGACTATCTGAAATAGGATAGATGAAGTTAACATTTAACAATTTTTGTAATTCTTCCTTGACAATTTCCTAAGATTTGGATTCATCCGTCTTTGAGGTTGTCTGATTGGTTTGCAATTTGCCTCTATATAGATGTGATGAGTACAAGTCTTGGGACTTATCCCTTTCATGTCAGTGTATTCCCATGCATATGCAGAAGAATGTCTCTGTAATACTTTGACTAGTTCTTCTTGTTGAGATTTTTCCAGATTTTTATTTATGTTCAAGGTTTTACCTGGAAAAATTTCATTTGTAGAACTACCAAATTTGTCCATAGAATGAAGAGACATCTGTCTAGATGACAAGAACTCAATATTGGATTTCTCTTGAAATGATTCTTGTTTGTGCTCTGGAGAAGATTCAAAATTTTCTAGAGTATTCAGAATTTGATTATCTTCACTAATTTCTGAACTTGTGAAGAGTGGTTGCAAATATTCTTCATCCTCTATCCATTGAGTGTCATCTAGATCTGTAATTGTCCTAGCTGGAGGATATAAAGTGAATTTCTTTGTTGAACTTCCATCGGAAATATACATATCACCGGACCTACAACTAATAAAAGCATCAGCTGTAGCCAACCAAGGTCTTCCTAGTATGACAGGATGGCCTCCTAGATTATTCTTGGGTGTCAGGATCATGAAATCCACAGGGTACTCCCAAGAATCTAGGGACACTGGAATATCTTCTATTACCCCATCTGGTCTGATCACAGATCTATCCGCTAGTTGTAATAGTGTGGGTGTAAAGAGAAGATTAGGAAGTTTCAGTTTGTCCATGATTTGTCTACTCATGATATTTATTGCTGCTCCTAAGTCGATGAGTGTGTTTTGAATTTCAATTCCATTGATGTGAATTTTGACAACTGGATTTCCTGGGTCAAGGTACTTTGGAATAGTAATCTTACCCATCATAATATCTGCTATTTGTCCTACCAGTTGAATTTTCTTGGTTTCTCTTATTCTTTTCTTTGTTGTCTTCATACTCAACTCCTTTATTGTTTTGGCTAAAATTGGGGTTTCCTTGATGGCTTGCAATAATGGAATTTTAATGCAAACATTTCTCAATTCATCCAAGAAATCATAATTAGGCACCATTATTTGTTTTTCTACACCTTTGTCAATTTGTAATCTTTCCGGAAAGGGAGGTATAGAAATAGATGTGGATGGTTGCTCTAATACTGGAGTTGGGCTTATTGGATCTTTTTGTTTCAGTTTTTCAATGTTTTGGCCTTGAAAGGATGTTTCTTCCTCAAGACTTTTATTAACCCGTAGGGAGTCTTCCTCAGAATTATCTTGTTCTTGTATGATCACGGAAGGTTTCCTCTTCTCAAGTATCCTTCCAGACCTAAGTTGAACATCACTAAGGTCTAGAGGAGTAATTAAATAAGTTGGAAATTGTTGTCCTTCTATCATGTATGTATTTTGAGGATTCTTATTATTGGGGTTTGGTATGGGCTGAGCTGGTAATTGATTGGATTTTTGAGGGAATGGTAATGGAAGTGGTTGATTTTGATGAGGTTGGTTCAGATGATGTTGTTGAGAATTTTGTTGAAAATTTTGTTGAAGATTATGAGGAAAATTTTGTGGATATGGTGGATAGGATGGTGGATACTGATAATATGGAGAGTATCTTCCATAGGGACCTTGTGATCCTTGTGCCCAAGCTTGAGATTGATTTTGAAATTGGGGCCAAGGTTGCTGCCAAGAATTCCAAGGTGGAGGTTGATTATACATTTGATCATGAAATCCCTGTGTCTGAGGTCCCTGCCAAGGTCTTCTAGATACAAAGTTAAGAGGTTCTGTGGAATCTGTAGGAGTTTCTTCTTGAAAAACATCCTTGAGACCAGGAAGAGAACGACAATTCTTGGTCTCATGTTTCTCGGAACAAATAACACAGGTTTCTACAACTTTTACATCCAAAGGGCACTCTCTCAAGGCATGTTTCTTCCTACATTTGGGACAAAAGATTGCCAAGGCATCAGATTCAACCTTTTGCTTGTTTTGTATCTTGAGGGTGTCTATTTTTTCACTAAGACTCCCTAAGATGTCAGATTTAAAATCATCAAGCATGTGTCCTATTTCTGATCTACTTACTGTCCCAGAAGCAGATTTACTTGCCCTTGCAAGAGCAGGATCTCTTGGACCTTTGACAGGTTTGGATTTCCCTCTGGAAAGGTTGATACATAACTCAGATATTTCAGGTAATGTGAGTTGTGATATATCCCCTTTTCCCATCATGTTAAGGATATCCAACCATTCATCCCTAATGGTTTTCAACAAAAGAGATTTTAAAGTGTCTTGATCTAGGTTTTCCATTTGTGCTCTTTTTATGTTGTATTTAAATCTTTCCAACAAATATTCTAAGTTTTCATCTTCTTTTTGTAACATCTTGAACACTTCTTCCTTATGATTAACCGGCATACAATAATCCAAGTATCTCTCTAGAAATGCTTGTTTCATGTCTTCCCATGTCCTAATGGAACTATTGCTTAAGCTCATAAACCACTTCAATGCTGCTCCTTTCAGAGTTGAAGGAAATAATTTCAATTTTTGGGCATCTTGAAGGTAGTCATAAGTCCTACACAGTACTTCAAATTTGAATAAGAAAGTTTCAGGATCCTCAGTTTTAAGTCCATAGAAGTTCGGAAGGACAGAAGGTGAAATGTTTTTAATGGTTGTATTGGTTTCTCCATCAAGTATAGGGAACCCAAAAGAGCTTCCTATTCTACCCCTTCCTCCATCTGCACCTCTACCTCCTCTTCCTCCTTCTCCTCTTCCTCTACCTCTACCTCCTCCAAATGTGTTTTCTCCATTAACAACTCCTCCTCCTCCTTCTTCTGCCATGGTTGACTCTCCTGTGGAAGTAGAAAGGTTTGTATCCTCAACAAAATTTTTTGGATCCTCTTCTATGGCAGGTTCAATGGATGAAGTGGAAGGTTTCTCTAATGGAATAGGTGACCTTAGATCTTCTAGAAGTCCAGGATCAGTAAAGGATGGAAGATGGGTTTGAGTTGAAGGTGTACTAGTTCTGGATCCAGATGAAACAAGTGGTGTTCTAGATGTCAAACTTCTGCCTCTGCTGCTTATAAATCTTCCTCTTGAATCTCTCTCCCTACGCATAAAATTTTTTTTGGATGCTAAGAAACAAAGGTTACCTAGTTTTCACTTCCCCAGCAACGGCGCCAAAATGTTGTGCCTCAATCTAGTCTCCTAAACTGAGTTCATTTAATTGTCAACCAGGATTTGTAAACTGCTGAAGTGAAATGTACCATATGTACCTAGGTGCTTGTTTCCTAGTGCGTTGTGTGTAGTGTTTTGTGATGTTTTGATTTTTTTTTATGTTGATTTAGGATGTTTTTGGTCTTTTGAAGTTTTGTGTTTACAATGGAAATGTCTAGAAAACTAATGAAAAGAAATTGGTGGTCAAGAACACAGTTGAGCCTAATGTATGGAATGGCAAATGTAATCAAAAATACTGAAGCAACATCTAAACTATGACTGAATAGAAACAAGAGCTTAATGATGACTTCTTAAACAAATGACACAAACTAGACTTTGATAAATGATCACTTAAATATGCAAGTTTTCTAACTAGACAATTAGACACTAATCATGATGCAACATTCTATTCTAAACTCATCTATTCCATGACTAATTCCTAGTTCTATTATGCAATTTTCAATTGAAGGTCAGAGTCTATTCTCCAAGAGTTATTGGTTTCTTTTCAGGGTAGTTCTGTTGAGGAAGAGCTCTGTTTGTAGTGAGGAATTTGCAGAGATATTTCAGACCTTGTAATGATGTTATCTTCTGTTCTTAAAGTTATGGATCACTGATGGTTTTCAGAACAAAAATATATTTGTAAATAATGAAGGCTGTCTTAGGAATCCTATCAACTAAAGTGATCTACTGTGCAAAGGGTGACAGTGTGACTATGAGATATGAGTGCAATGAATTGATTTAAACATGAGCTTAAGATGCTTCTAAACTAGAACAGTGTTAAACCATAAGCCATCATCAAACTTTGAAATGAAGTAGCTGGACATGAATTAAATGCAAAATGAAACTCCGGAGCATTCTAATTAACATGCACTATTCTAGGAAGTTACACAATCGATTTGTTCATCATGAGGGATATTTTGGAAGAGTTCCTTCTTGTGGAAGGGTAGAACAATTTTGATTGTGGACTTGTATGCAATTGAAAGCAAATGAACTGAAAGCAAATGAAACTAAGTTGTCACATCACAGTCATATCTTGAACTTCTTAAGGATGTCTTGGACGAATTTCTTCTTGTGGAAGAGTGATTAGGACAAGTGCAACTATGATAGTGAAGACTAAAAACTACAACTAATTCCTATGACACTATAGCTATTCATCATTCATTGTTAAGATTTATTGGAAGAATGTCTTCTTGTGAAAGAACTATGATGAATATAACTATAGTTTCTAGTTAAAAACAAATACAACTCCTATCCTACAGTACCATAGTCATTAAACATTCATCGTTTTGATTTATTGGCAAAGTGTCTTCTTGTGGAAGAACTGGAACGAATTATGGCTACAGTAGCTAGTTAAGAACAAATAAAAATCCTATCCTACAGTACCATAGTCATTAAACATTCATCGTTTTGATTTATTGGCAAAGTGTCTTCTTGTGGAAGAACTGGAACGAATTATGGCTACAGTAGCTGGTTAAAACAAATACAAATCTAACTGATATCCTACAATACCATAGTCATCAATCATTCATCATTTTGGTATGTTGGAAGAATGTCTTCTTATGGAAGAACTGGAATGAGTACGACCACAGTATATAAAACACAACAACTACTAATTCAATATGCAGAACGTAAAGACAGCTAGGAAAAACTTATCTAGTTTACGCAAAAGAAATCCGTTCAAGGGGCAGGGGCCCTCTACCACTTGACGGCATTCAACTTCAAAATTAAATCACGCCTTCAAGATAATTTTGTCTGCTCCATTAACGATGCAATATTTTGAACATAATGCTCTGTGTCTTCAAAGACGTAACACAGAGTTTTCACAAAATCTAGCAGCAAATCTAATACAAAATTTTCTAACTAAGCTCTCGGCCTACTCAAGAGTTTATAAAGTAAATGCAAGTAAAAATAATTACAATAATTTAGGAATGATGTCTTCCTAATCAAAATCATCTTAGGAGTCTTTAAGGTGGCTGCGTAAAAGAGAAAAGACACCTGGACTGTAACAGTCCTAGTAGGAGTCTTCTTTCACAAAATGTGTTCCCACGTGCATAACCGTACACAGACTCCATTTCCTCTTCCATGACGAGCAACACACCATGTAGGCACGACGTGGATCATGCCCATATCCGTTTTTCCTCAAGAGGCCACCTGGAACATGCTCAAACATAAAGGTAGCTGCAGAATCGCCGGTTAGCTACAGAATGCCTGCATTCTGCAGCTAGTTCCGGTCAAAATGCTTAACAATGGAAACAATCACAAAATTCAACAAGTCAGTCATATAAACCATTCTAGAAGTAATTTTAACTATTTTTATTGATCAATTGGGTTTAAAATGGAAATGGACAAGGGAAAAATGAGGTAAAATGAGGTGAAGGAAAGCACAAATTTGAGGCTCAACAAGATGCAACTGCTGAATACATATAAAATGATAATGTAGCTGAAAGATACAAGGAAAATGGCCCAAGAGAGGAAAATGGGCTCAATATGGGATTTATAGCCAATCTCAGGGAGATTGCTAGAAATGCTGGATAAAATACAATAGTGACAAACAAATTGTCACTGCAACTAAAAAAAAAATGTATATGAGGCTATGGCTGATCTGAAATGCTGATTCCCTCCTCTGATAATGCCTTCAAAGGAAAAGGGGCTGATCCCACTTTACTCAAAAGCACTCCTTATGAGCACAAGAATCTCCCTCAACACTTCCCTCATGGAATAACGCATTTTCTCCAAATGACTACACAATGGGAGACGGTGAATGAGTGGCCTAATGCCACAGATCTGAAATGAAGTCCAAGAGCCCACTCTACAACTCTCCCAATGAATAAATCACTCCTCCACTGAAAAATCAAGTAGGGAAAGACTCAATGAGTTCCTCTGTTGCTACCCCAGCTACAAAACACCATTGTGCTACAGAAAATAATGCTGCAACTGAAGGAGTGAGCTTGGAAAAATTCCGGAATGAGGAAGTACAGCTCAAATCCTTTCCTCCCATGACGAAGAGGAGGGGGATCCCCTTTTGGGAACACCCCCAGTGCTCAAGAGCACTGCAATCCTGCTAAACAACTCGGATATCCAAGTCCTTGTCCTCACTATGAAATTTCTGAATCAAAACATAAACCAAATGAGTTGCTCCTTCTTTCTTATAAAGAAAATTAACTCTCCTTCACCATGGGTCCCACAATTAGCGTTTCCATTCACTTTCGAATTCTTTCCCTCCAAAAGATGCGTTGTCTTCTAATGCAAGCCACCCCTCTAAGGCAGCGCTGTTGAATTGGTCAAAGATGGCCAAATCAAGGTGATCCTCATCATGTTCACACCATTAGGTGTTTATTTCAGCTGCTTCATTACTTCTCCTTTCACACAAGGAGTGTTATTTTCCATTAAAATGGGTTAAGGGGTCTCCTTACCCATTTTATTAAACAAAATAAAAATATGCTACTATAATGTTCCATTTTAGCTTCAGGCTAAAATTGGGAACATTACAGTCCTCCCCTCCCACATGTTGCTTCTCCCTAAGAAACTGCATAGAGAGAACAAAATTTCTCCCCCTTCTTCTCTTATGGCCTCCTCATCAATAATCTCCACCACTGCTCA
Organism: Pinus albicaulis; assembly: GCA_034641835.2. NCBI lineage: Eukaryota > Viridiplantae > Streptophyta > Pinopsida > Pinales > Pinaceae > Pinus > Pinus albicaulis. The sequence goes on along the minus strand of CM076576.1, from coordinate 505,916,123 downwards.
AGATATGGTGCAATAAAACTTTCCTCCAATGCCTTCTCCCAAGTATGCAAACTGGAATGGTGTACACCCAGAAAGATAGAAGGTATAGGTGGAAATTCCCCTACTGAAATATGGCCTCCTCAAGGTAGGAGTGATGACAAGCATGAGAAAATATAATCCCACTAATGATCTCCTCAACCATGCTATCATCCAAATGAAGACCTTGCCCCTGGTTCTGTGCAATGTAATGGGGCTGAATGGAAAGTTTTGCTGCTTTATCCCAATAAGCTCTTCTCTCCCTCTGTATTGCATATGGGGCTGCTTCTTTCCTTGGGATGAAATGGTATGGCCTCCAAGAGTGGCCCAAGCAACCCCAACAAAATATCCAGCCATGAAATGCCTTTGCAAATTCTCCAAGTGGTTTGCCCCACAAGAAGAGAAAAGTAATAATATGGCAATCATGGTTTGCCTGTGGTATCTCCTGCAATATAGAGCATGTGTAATGGGGATAATAGTGCTCCCAATGGGCTTTCCCACATATAAGTCACTCTCCAAATAGTGCTCCCTGTGAATAAATAAGCATCAACAATACAAGGTAGCATAATACAACGAAAACAAGCTGTCACAAGACAACTAGAGAGTGGGTCACTGCTCTTCTCATGGGACTAACGTAGTGAGCCTCTTTCCTTCATCAAGGATATAATTAACAAGTGATTTTCCCAGCCACTTGTTTTCTTCCATACACATCTCAAAAGATAGGAACATAAAAATATAAATTGGTGCCAATGGTGCACACCAAGGAGCATGTGGCTTCCTCCACAAACCACCATAAGAATGGTCCATTCTTCTGCCAAAAAAGCCTACGAATACATCCTTGTACATTATGAAAAAATAAATAAACTCTTCTTGACTCATCATGTTTCTCAAACCGTACAATATAAAATGTGAAATTATACCTTCTCCAATTTGTACTTGAGCTCTTGAGCTTGAAGTGGCCCAACTGAGAATTTCCCTCTACCTTCAATGAGTAGGGAAGTGGTTGTGAGGTTATCTCCACCATAATAAAGAGGGGTATGCATCTCTCCCAATGCTGATAGGTGCCATGATGAATGCCCTCCAAGTGAACTCCTGTAGCCAATCAAGTATGCATCCAAGAGCATAGCTAGGAAGCCCTCATATGTTGCATGCAATAATCTCTTCTTGAGACTAGAATCTCTAGTCAAGAAGAATCTACCATAGTGTTAGATGAATATATCATAAAATATATATTAGTCATATCCCTCCTGGTCATCAAGAATCATGCATGCATCAATATCCTGGGGAATACTCAACTCAAGCTGAGCCCTCCATCCTGGATCAGTCCTCCACATAGACAACGCTGGTATTCTGCAATATGGTGCTCCATCACGCTGTTGCCTGCTACCTTGACATCCCTTCATGCCAAATTCATCCTCCAAGTTGCTGCCATGCCATCATGCAGCTGCTCATGCTCAAATATAAATAAGGGCCTCTGAAAATGAGCCTCCCATGAGAGACTATCACCTCCAAAGAATCTCCCGATCCTGGGCAATGTAAGCATGAGTGGCCTCCATCCAATCCAATGCATGAAAGAGTCCTTCCTCAAAGTAATTATCATCTCTCTTACCAAATGTATGGAGCAGTCATCCTGCACCATGAAGATGCAATCCTCCATCCCTACAGCAAATTCTGTCAGCGCAGTAAAGCTGATGAAGGTGGGTGATACTGAAAATGAGAGACTATACCTCTCCTCCCTGAGTTTACCCCAAACCCTTTGCACTCTGTTGGATTCCTCTAATGTCTCCACCTCTCCGAAATCCAAGAGTGGTGAACCAAATGACATGATGCCCCTCATCATCTAGAAATCATGTGGCCTCCCAAGTGGAAAGCCTCCAAAAGTGAGACATCAAGATCTGAAATAGACTGCATGTATGAGTGGACTGATTTTTCCCTCTCTCTTGTGCACAATGCAGTCTCTTTCCCATGCATAGAAAGTTTCTGAAATAGATAAGGGAGAATGCTCATCATCCCTCCAGGATGATCCTTCTGCTCTTCTTCCTCCATCTCACAATCCACAGCAAATGCTACATATGGCTCCAGAATTGTATCCTGGTACCCACATGCAAAATATTTGGAACTCCTTGCAAAGACACAAGGGCTCTTCTATTAGAAGCAATGGCTTCCCTCTCACCTCCATGTGGTGATGTATCTCCTCCTAATGTGACAGCGCTGTTGGTTCTTTCCAATACATGCAAAGTGTTTGTGTTTATGTCATAATGAGTTTCACCAAGTTCTTCCATCAACCCTTAGTGAAAGCTTCATGTATTTTTGGCATTTTCATGGCAATGTAAAATGGGACTTTCAAACCAACAAACATGAGCCATACCTTGAGTTGTCGTGCTGATCCTCCAATGGCCTCATCTCCTTCCTCTATCCCCTTTACAAATGGACAAAGGACTGCGTTGTGGATTAGAATGTGTGGCTGAATGCTCACACCCTTCATGAAAATAGCTAGGGCTTGCTCCATCCACAAACCCCTTTCAGAAAATTTCTCCAAATTTTCCCTTCCATCAGATCTTTAATGAAACCATCAATGGTCTGGAAAAGAAGAAGGGAAACCTCCTCTTCCTTCATTCCTCTTTCCTTGTCTCCTTGTAAATATCCTCTCCTTGGAGAGAAGCTCCTCTTTCTGATAGCCTTGGATCTTGGGCACAAGATGAGCCAAGATCATGCTCTGATACCATTGTAATATTCCTTTTTCAGGAAATTCTGCTCCATCGGGAATATCTTAAGATATTCAATTTTTCCCTCTTCAGTGAGACACTGCAATTCCATTTCAGAGATTTATTGTTGGGGAATTTACAGGATATTCCTCCTTCAAAGAAGGGAGAGATCCTGAGGCTAGCTGGCCCTTCACAGACTCTGCCAATGGATATGCAATATTCCACCTCAGGAATTTCTGCCACAAGGCCCTCGGGGATGCTGTATAAGGAAGTTGCTGCATAAATAAGGCTAACCAACGTTGGGATGCCCCAGAAAACATATAACATAACTTCCCTACAGAAAATGAGCTTAAATAAATGCAGCTATATGGGTTATTCAGATCTCCCCAATCTAGGCCTCTAAAACAATGCTCAAAGAGTGAGCTACAACAATACATGAACATGAACATTAACTCTGCAATATAAAATACATAATAAGAGGGGAAATGGTTCAGCCAACATTATATTATGATTTAAACATTAATATATAGGAAATAATTGAGGGGAAAAGCCTCTCAAACCTCTAGAACCAACTCCAATGAGTATACAATGTAATGTCCGAGTAGCTGCAGCTACACAGAATGCTAGAAAACCATAAATGTTGAGTCTCTATGAGAGATGCAGCTGCTGAATACATATAAAATGATAATGTAGCTAAAAGATACAAGGAAAATGGCCCAAGAGAGGAAAATGGGCTCAATATGGGATTTCTAGCCAATCTCAGGGAGATTGCTAGAAATGCCGGATAAAATACAATAGTGACAAACAAATTGTCACTGCAACTGAAACCACAATGAACATGAGGTTGTGGCTGATATGAAATGCTGATGCCCTCCTATTATAATTCCTTCAAAGGAAAAGGGGTTGATACCACTTTACTCAAAAGCACTCCTCCTGATGAGCACAAGAATCTCCCTCAGCACTGCCCTCATGGAATAACGCAATTTCTCCAAATGACTGCGCGGTGGGAGATGGTGAATGAGTGGCCTGATGCCACAAATCTGAAATGAAGTCCAAGAGCCCTCTCTACAGCTCTCCCCATGAAGAAATCACTCGTCCACTGAAAAAGCAAGTAGGGAAAGACTCAATGAGTTCCTCTACTGCTACCCAAGCTACACAACACCATTCTGCTACAAAAATAATGCCGCAACTGAAGGAGTGAGCTTGGCCAAATTATGGAATGGGGAAATGCAGATCAAATCCTCTCCTCCCATGAGGAAGAGGTGGGGGATCCCCTATCGGGAACACCCACAGTGCTCAAGAGCACTGCAATCCTGCTAAATAGCCCGGATATGCAAGTCCTTAGCCTCACTACGAAATTTTTGAATCAAGACATAAACCAAATGAGCTGCTCCTTTCTTATAAAGAAAATGAGCTATCTTTCACCATGGGTCCCAAAATTAGGGTTTCCATTCACTTTTAAATGCTTTCCCTCCAAAAGTTGCGTTGTCTTCTAATGCAAGCCACCCCTCTAAGGCATTGTTGTTGACTTAGTCAAATATGGCCAACTCAAGGTGATCCTCATCATGTTCACACCATTAGGTGTTTATTTCAGTTGCTTCATTATTTCTCCTTTCACACAAGGAGTGTTATTTTCCATTAAAAGGGGTTAAGGGGTCTCCTTACCCATTTTATTAAAGAAAATAAAAATATGCTACTATAATGTTCCATTTTAGCTTGAGGCTAAAATTGGGAACATTACAAAGGCACTATGAGCCCAAGAAGTTCAAAGGCCACAGTGCTTGTGCTCATTTCTACAACTCCTACCATTAAAGCTGTACATGTCATGGTATTTATTTTAGGGTTGTTGAGTTAGTTTTCTATATCATGGAATTCAACCTGATTATTTTCATTTAAGGTCATTATAAAGTTTATGGTTTTGGGATATTTTCATGTTTTCTGAAAATTTTGCAAGTATACCATGTTTTTAATTATGAGAGCCAAAATAAATTCTTAGTTTTGTTTGGAAAAAAATCTTGATCCCATTTTCATTACCTAGAAATGGATTTGTGGATCTGGAAGAAAAGGGGGAGATAGATGGGCTCCAAGTAGGGGTATGTTGATTATCAATGGAGAAAAATGAAAGGAAAATGTTTGGCCTAATATTGTAACCATGTATCCAGATTGTTTTACTCACAAAAATTCCCATGAAAGTGAAAAATATCACTATAGGTACCCCTTAGAAGAGGGATAACTAGTCCCATAAGCATTCATGATCTTGTTGTAGACTTCAGTAGGAACCACATACGTTAAAACTATGAAATTGCTTTTACATCCTATTCACTCTCTGTTTCTTTGATCTTTCCACTAAAATTGTATTGATTTACTGGGTGTTAATCATCATGAAACTATGTCATAAAGAATATAAATGAATCAATTGATTTGATTTTTAGGACCATGCTCATGAGCCTTAAAATTTAAATAAATGTGTATAATTTATATTTTGAAGCAACAAATATTTTTACACTAGAATTTTGCTGGTTATAAACTTTTATTTTATGTTTATTTACAGAATTGACCCAAAATATTGTTTCTTATGATTGTTTGAATAGTAATTTTGTAGAAAATAAATTTTAATAAGAATTTTCAAAGGCTTATTCTTAAATTTGCATCCCTTATTTCTTGTCATAATTTTAACTTTTATGCTTACATAGGAAAGTTGAGTTGTTTCCTTCATTTGATATCTTGGTTGTATACTAGAGGTTGCATCTAAATTTTAAATTATATTAAGTTCTAGTAAGCTTATTTATATAACATTACTTATAAAAATGTGCATGTACACATGGTGTTCCCTTGGAAGTAAATTGCAAAAGTTGAAGTTGGTTTAAGAGATTGTGTTTTTCCCACTGTATTATAGACATCATAACCTACAGAATGTATCTTAACAAGCATCAATTAACACACCAGGAGACATAACATATAAGTAATAAACCATAAAAAATCACCTGGAAACATAAAGTACTTAAACATGTGCTTTCTAAGGTGTCAATTGGAATACAACACAAGTACACAAACTAGGGATTTTAGACTGGAAAATAATGACTCACGTTGGAATCCACTATTGGCATGAGAACTAGGCTATAATTATTATAAATTATGTTGTCTCTAGGAGCAAAGTATCAAATACAACCATAAAATGCAACTTTCAAGTAGGTCGGCTGAATCCCATATAACTACATGCAAGAGTCCAAGTCATATACCGATTTCTTTAACTAGCTTATTCCTTAGAACTAAAAGAAATATTTGCATGCATGCATTTTGTGAAGATTTGCTACTATTATGGTTAGTTGAAAAACAAACTATCCCTAATGATTTACCTATGCTGCCATTGATATCAAAATATTACTTTTTGAATGCTCGACAAGTCTTTCTACCTAATTTTCATTTGACTTGGCCATTATTTCCCATTTGACATAATTTGCATAAATAGATTATGTTGACAATTAAGTGATGCATGTGGTAGTAATACATAAATTTTCCCATTTGGCTTAACTTGATCCTACCATACTCCATCATAGTATATTTAGAGTTAGGGTCCATGATTCCATGCACATGTTGTTTCCCAGCACATGTTTCCAACAAAGTCCTCATTCACCTTGTGACGAGTTTGTCAATAACTGTGACCATGTTGGTCAACCTTACCAAGATCCTTGCATCAAGATGTTGGCATCATGACAGTTAATTCAATGAATTTTTGAATCACAACAATATAATCAATTCATAGGATTTCCAAGGTTAATTGAATGCACATTTAACCTCGTTATTTTACTAGGAATTCTAATGACTAGTTCATGTCGCACTTTCCAAATAATATAATATTTTTCCGCCAATATTTTCCTCCCCATTTTCACTAATAACATAAAGTTTTCTCCCTTTTATTAATATCATCAAAATTGGGAAAAACTTACTAATTAAAACACTCTCAAAATTGGGGACATTACAGTCCTCTCCGCCAAAAATTTCTTGTCCTCAAGAAATTTAGAGTTTTTCTATTGATTCTAGGGTCCCAAAGATGTCTATAGAATTCTTTCAAACATACGTAATTTATTTCCCAAGTCCTATTAAATTATTCCCAGCTGTATCTCCCTGTTATACTATAGAAAAATTCACCATAGTTGAAAACTTTTTCCACAAATGTTCTTGGATCCCAAGGCCATATCTGGAAAATGGCCATCCCGTAGGCATTTCTTATTGAATATTTAAGGCAACCGCAAAATATAGCAATGAAATTTTATTTATATATATATATATATATATATATATATATATATATATACCTTCAAATGTTACATGCTGACCTGAGATTCCAATTTCCTTCTCTTGGATTGGTGGAATATCAGTGACCTCACTGCTATAATGTACCCTTGTCAGAAGATATACAATAGTAAATGGTTGGAGGGGCTTGGTTTTTGCATCAAAATCATTAATCTCTAATTTCCTAGTGTTCTCATCATACACCAAACATATTAAGTAACGATCATCCTCTTGATTGTGATATTTCATTGTATTATGCTTGAATAGGTAGTGGTAGTCGTCGTACCAAGTATGTATATGTTCAACAAAATAATAATAATATATTGCCAAGGATACACTAATGGTAACCCCATCAACATGTAAGTTAGAGTTGTTTGCCCCAATAGCTATAATGCCCCTAGTTATCATTCCATAGTAGATGTTATCTTCAATCTCAAGACAATACATGTCCTTATTCCCATGTGTGACAACAATTCCAATTGGTATGGAGTCCTTGTTAGTTCTTCCATTTTCCCATTTATGGTTGATTTGGAAAGTTGGAGCAACATAAAATAGTGAAGACAATATCTCTTTGGATATACCTTTGTCTTCTAGCTCTTTACACTCACAAACACTCACAGCAATCAAAGCTACAATAAATCTAGCATCCTTTAGCTCACAATTTGCTAAATTTTTGTTGTAGTTAGGAAACATATTGCGCATGAGGTGCCCATTGAAATTTGTTTCAACTTGCCCATTTAAAAAGGTACATTGACCAATAAGGCCTTGGAGGGAATTAACATTAGTTCGTACACCAGAAAATGGGCAGTCCTCCAATTTAACCCATGTTGCTGCTTGGTTTCCTTCCCAGGTTGATAGTTTATTTATAATTAGATCATAAGGTACAATGACTATATCCCTTTCTTTAATTATTGTATCGATTATAACCTTGGTTGACATGGTTGAAGGGTAGTATTTATTAAGAGATATAGCTTATGGTAGGAAGATTTTAGGAACATTCTCATTGTAGGAACAATTTGCGTAAATTTTCGTTGTAATTAGGAAACAAATTGCTCATGAGATGCTGAATGAATTTTTTTTCAACTTGGCCATTTAAAAAGGTACATTGAACCACAAGGCCTTGGAGGGAATTAACATTAGCTGGTACACCAGCAGCCAGGAGGTCGTCCAATTTAACCCAAATTTCTGCGTGGTTTCATTCCCATGCTGATTGTTTAGTTATCATTGGATCATAAGGTACACTGACTGTATCCATTTGTTTAATTCCTGTCTCAATTATAACCTTGGTTGACATGAGTGAAGGGAGATATTGATTAAAAGATATATCTTCTGGTAGGAAGCTTTTAGGAACATTCTCATCATAAATGCACACAACAAATGTGTGGTCTAATTGAGGAATTGGTGATTGATTCAACGGAAAGGTTTATTCATTTGCAACTTGGATTTTCCATCCTACAAATTCTGCATTATAATGGCCAACCGCCATAGGCTCAAGATCACAACATGGCCTAAGTAACTGAGTATGCTTGACAACTTCTTCCAAGAAACTAGACTTGGTAATTATTTCTTTTTTCAAGTAATCATCTAGAAATGTATTTGATAGTAGCCTAGCTATAACATTCTTGATAGATTTATTAGGCTCTTCATTGCTATGTTTTGTATGGATTCTAATGGATCCTTCACCCAGGCACCATATATCAGCAATAATTTTTAATAGGGATGTTTCATCATTTCCACTTGGACCTCTCGTCAAAAAATGATCTTGTTTATGGACCACCAATGACAGGCCTCCAAAAATATTCATAGTGGTATGTAGTGTTTGCATGGTCATTTTTTTAATTCACATTTTTTTTGATAAAAAGTATCGGCCCCATTTCATTCTAAAGAAGCGTCGTAACACTATTTAATCTTTAAAAAAAGGATTTTTGGCCATTTTAGTGGCTGAAATTCTGTTTCACATGTCTAACCTTCTGACTGGGCCTTGCCATCACCTTGATGGAGAACAAGATTACTACCATGTCTTAGAGTTTCATTACTGTCATCATCACATGTTTTAATGTTGGAGTTTGGATGTTCTTCTATACCATTACTTCCTTTATCTTCTCTTGTAGTATCATTATTCCCCAAGCTAGAAACTCCCATGCCAATAATTAATTCTCCTGTGTGAATTGCGGGCCTATACGTACCTCCATTCTACTGAAGGAACTGTTGGTGTGTCAATGGTGTACCCACAAACTTCACCTCACATTTATCTCGAGAAAAACCAACTCTGAGTACACTTTCAACAAATCTCTTCATGACCTCAAAGCACTTAGCTTTGAACTTCTTATATTCTGCACTTCTACAATCCATTCCATACCACAAATAATAATACTTTGTTCTAGAGGTGTATGTGTGAAGTACATGCTTTCCCCTAGGTGTTGAATTTTGATTTACCATACTTTCTATTTTAATGATCACAATGTTTGGTTGAGAATCCACCCCTGGCTTCCTGTGGTTTATAATAATGTGATGTAGAAAGCAGTTTTAGGTCCTTTAGAATATCCATCATTTCAAAACTAAGATGGAGATGCTTGAAGGAGTCACACTGGGGTGATTTTTTCCCTTTTCCCTATGGGTATCTCGCAATGAAACTATAGATATATATGCCTTACTGAAGACAACCTTCTTTGAATTTATGGAAATCCCACTTGTCATCTTAACACCAACCTGGATTATACCATTTTGCAACCATATATACAATTTCTGCAACTAGTATACCATCGGGTTTTAATCCTGAAGGCAGAAAACAATGTAGATCCGACTAACTATGTATAAATGGATATTTTAAATCCAAGGATTCATAAGAGACAGATGGAAAAGACTCACCGAGAGCATCCAAAACCTGAGAAAGAGGATAGGTTTGGCTTGGGGTATAGTGGATGAAAATCCAGAAAAAAAGATGGCCCTAAGTCAAATTTATAGCCATTGATTACACATGAATGTACTTCTCCTCCATGTAAGTCATGAATTTTTGAAACCCAAAAATCTTTCCCATATCTAACCATAAGGCTTGCAGCACAAGATCCTTCGATTCCTCTTCCAAGTACCACAAAATATGCCTTGGTCTTACCTTCATCAAACATGCAATTCAGGCACCTTAGGTTGATTTTCCTAGGCAATGATATTCTTAGGGAGGTATCCATTGAGTCAATAAGCATATCTGATACAATTTCTCTTTTCCCTAGTGATTCTGGGACAGACATTGCAACAAAGGTTGCTAATGAACTTTGATCTAGCACTGGCCTCACTCCTTTCAGAAATGGATATGAGAAGGAATATTCCATAGAATTGGTAGGTATTTAATAGGAGAATAATGATTGCATATCTTCATCATTGAAAACTTTTGGTGGCCTTATGCAGGATCCAGCGAACTAAACCATATTTTTATGTCAATTTTTCTTTTTTTTTATATTGAACATTTTTTGAGTGGAGTCTTGTCCCCTACAAATATGAATGATACCATCAAGACTATTTAGGCCATCTTCACAAGTTTTGTGTCCATATTTTGTTGAAAAATTGACATGGAAAGCACCTCCTATCATGACATTTCCAAGCTTAGTGGCCAACTGGCCCTTTTTGTGACGAAAACATTTCAGGGCATTGCCAACTAGGACTTCACTTGAAAAAGGTTCATATGTTTCTCCTAAGCCTGATTTGGAAACCTCTGCACTTGCAACATAAATTGATACTTTTTTTCTACCACCATCTGAATTATCACTTACCCTATGGCTCCATTCAGATGTATTTCTTAATGACTCCATTGTATCTGGTTCCTCTACTAGTACGTTATTAGTTGCTTCCAAGTCTTCAAATTTGTAATTGTTTTCCTTTTTCTTTGTCATATTCAATGATACCCACATTTCTAATTTTTTTTCACATATTTGCAAAATATTGGTTCTAATCTTAAAATTTATGACTTGAAATCATTTTACCTTTAGCCTTCAGTTTTGGCCCCCAAGTTTTCATCCTCGATATCAACCACAACTGGCTAGAGTCATGCTTTGATACTGCTATAATGTTCCCAACTAGGAAATGCTTAATATGGTACTGAGTTTAGTGTGTCTTTTCTATGTAGTATTTTTTCAAACACTCCATGAAAACACTACTATAGAAATGACTTTAATTTTTAATGTTCATATGCAATACACTGTGGAGAAAAATAGAAACCAGAGTTCAAACTAAGCGCAATATCATGAATTGAACTTAGAGACAACAAGTAAACTATTTTCACACATAATCACTGTTAGTATGAATCCTTTGTCGAAGTGTACGAAAAATGACCACTTTAGCTACGCATAACTAATAGCCCTAACAACAAAAGTGGCTGCCAATATCTTCAGATCTGCGGTTAGTTGAACAAGAAAAGAGCTGCAAAAAACCAGATCTATGCATGGAAAGACATTAAGCAGTAAAAACAAGGGTTTTCTCCATATACCAATAGACAAGACAAGAACAATTTTTGAAAGAATTTTTGTATTAATTGGGCACCTGGGAGGAAAACAAGAAGGCATATCCAATTATCCTCAGTGGGATGGGTTCTTGGAAGTCCTCAGCACTTCAGATCTAAGATTTCTCTCTCTTGTTGGTGTAGAAAACCCAATACAAAGAATAGAGCTCAATGGGAGCTCACACAGCAAATGATGGAAAAATGTGACCAAGTGTATAGATCCAGAGTGATCTAATAGGCAACAAAAGGTGAAGAATGGTAGGAAAAACCCTCCTATTTATAACAAAATATTGGGTCATTCTAGATCTTGATGCATGATTAAAATAATGTTAACCAAATCTAGATCCACCTTTTATGGAATATTTTATTATATTTGTTGGAGGGAAAAGGTATTTGACTTGGGTCAAATCTCTTTATTTGTCAAAAATAAATAAATAAATGATTTATTTATCTTTTTAAGGAAGTGGTTGAAATATAATTAAAAAAATAATGATTTATTTAATTATTTGTGGGTGATTTGGTCATATTTAACAAGGAATATTATCTAAATAAGGTTAAATAATTATTCCTAGAAAATAATAAGATAAATAACGGTTTATCTAATTAATTTCTTTGTTTTTGGGTTAAACATGACTAGGAATAATAATTAAATTATGGTTTAATTAATTATTCCATGAGGAAAATTAAACAAAATGGGTTTGTTTAATATTTCCTTTTGGGGTTTCCTGTTTTGACCATAAACAACCTAATAAATGTGGTTTATTAAGTTATTTTACATAGTGAAAGCAATTTTATTTAGGGTAAAATTGGTCTTACATGGTGTACTTGGGTCCATCTAATGATAATAGGTTAGATGACCAAAAAATGGTGTAACAATCACAGGATAGACTGGCTAGTACATTGTCACCCAAATCCATTATCTTGTAGAGCGACAAAATATTTGACAACCCTTCATTAATCGTCTTCAAATATGATAGAAAAATATAGTGCATCGGAAAGATTGAACCTGATATATTTGCATGGAAAAATTCTCTGCCACAAGAATTCACAAAACATGGCTTGCATAGGATCAAATACAGTAATGAAACAAGTCAACTTGTCAATACTTGTACCCAATAGAAAGTACAGTTGTTTATTGGTGGAATTTTGACACCTTCAGAAGAATAATGTGACTATTAATGCACTGCTATAGGACTAATATGAGAATTCCCATGATTTTCTCCCTTAGGGACACAACGAATGGAAATAAATACGCTATCCCAGACATAAAGCATCAAAATTGAATGGAAGATACACAACCAACAATAATTTTTTTCCAGTCCTCCTCAACCCAAAGAAAGTCATTCTTTCTTATATTTTTTTCTTAGTTCACAATCCAGGACAACTCGTACTCCAATGAAGTGATGAAATTATCTAGAGAGGTGGTGAAATATCAACCCATTAAGTTAAGTGCAAATTGACTGCTTGAGGAAGAAATTTCAACCTCTTTAATACCGCAGAGAGTATGGCTCACTGCTTGAGGAAACTCAGCCTTTGTAGCTTCTCTAGACCTGCAATCAAATTGTAACCACAATGTCAGGACTTTGCTGTAATGAATTATGATTAGGACTTCATAAAACCAACAAAAAACAATCATGCCAACTAGGGTGGCACTTAGCATCCATTGAAGAAGGGAGAGATCTAACTAGGGTGGAAAGAAAACCATCCAAGTTGGTAGAGAGGATTCTTCTTGAAACCCTGAAGTAGAAACTCGCTTGAGTCTCTTCCAATGAAAATAAGTTATGAAAAAATATAATGAATAGAAAAATTAGTCCTCCCTCTTTCAATAATTTCCAATTGAGCCTCCCAAGCTTCTAGATTTTCCCCTTTTTAATATTATTTTATTAGTGGGGGCCATTCTCCACTAAGTGAATTTTTCCTCCATTTTGATTAAATAATATTTTCCGCACTTTCCAAATAAAATAATTATTTTCTGGCAAACTAATATTTTCCTCCCATTTTTTTAATAAAATAATGTTTTCTCCCTTACATTAATATCATCAAAAATGGGAAAAAATTCTTAGTAATTTCCGCACTCTCAAAATCGGGGACATTACATGTTATGCAGCTTTCAATTTTAGTCAAGTAAGTGTGTTTAATCTCTCATTCTATAAATCAATAAATTGTGTGTAACGTTTGACATATTTCTCTAATCTATAGTTGTTATTTGAATTCCCTGTATCGGGAATGTTTCTGAATTTGATTGAGCCACCTTACTAATGAATCTTGAGTCTTGACTATTGTTTTATATTCGTATACTAAATCCTTGAAATTTACTTTTCAATACAATAAATTTCATGCAATATTCTTATGGGAACAAGGCCTAGAGTGCAGAAGTCGAGACGTCATATTAAAGGAGTGGTGGTAGATGGCGTAAATGAAGTAGGTGAAAAAAAGTAGTATACATTACAACAATTTTTGGGTGTATTGAAGTGAATGTCAAGAACTTTGGTAGGTCATATGAGGGAGGGCTCAATGATAATGTTGGGGTTGACATTTTGCAGAAGAAGAAGGTCACTCCCAGTGGATTTGGAGGGGATGATGTTGGAAGAAGGTGATTTTCTTGTCCTCTGTATTTACTATAATGGAAGCTAGTACCTATTTTTCTTTGTCTTATGTTTTTCTATTACATAGTAACTACTATGTAAAATTTTGAAAAGGTGTGGAATCTTGGATGATGATGCAAATAGGCTAGTTTATTTCTATATCTCATCTTGAGAGAAAAATGACATTGAGCTAATTAATGGTGAAAAAAATGTAGACCCTTTTTTATATTTTCATGAAGCAACAGTTAGATTTTATATATAACCAAGAAAAGGTAGAAAGTTCACCAACAGTAATATTAACTCAAAATCATTTCAATGAAGAGTTTCATTCCATTACATTGGGCATTATACCTAGTGATTATGCTAATGGAGGTTCAACAAGGTACTTGAGAGAAATTGGTATGGAAGATGTGGTCACTTCCACTAGAGTGAATTAATTTACATGAGAAGGCTATTGAATATGATATTGGTATCTACTTTGAAGCAAATGGAAATGGAACTAAAATATTTTTTTTTCTGAGGAATTATTACTATAGTTGAAAGCATTCGATGAAAAGCCTTCGTCTGCATCAACAAGTTTGTTTGACTGTAAATGGGATCGAGTAATTGAAATATTGCTAGTATTTATCCTATTAAATAGATAATGTAATCATATGAGTATTTTTCATACATTACACTTCTTTAAATTTATCTTCTATAATCACAGTAAAATATGGTTGCTTAAATATTTATGGCCATCAGTAGTTTGATCAATCAATTAGTTGGGAATGCATGGAGTGGCTTGTTGTTGGTAGAGGTAATTCTTCACTCTATGGGATGGTTCATTCAAACATGGAATAAACTATATCTGGTCATCCAAGCATACAATTGAAGATTTTCTCTTCTATTTTATTATTATTATTCTATTCCTATATAATATTTCACTTTATATATTTATCTCTAATGCGTGTTCGACTCATTGCGGTCTTTCCCATAAGGAACTATCTTTTTTATTCTGAAAAGTTTTTCAAAAAAATATTATAGTTAGCAGTGTTTGAGAAGTAGAATGTGTTGAATATATTTAAGTGATTTTATTAGCTTATATTAGTTTAGATATTAATATTATTATGTATTTGCCTTGTCATAATATATGGTTCTCCAACACCTTAGTTTGTGTGGAACATCAAAATTTTGTGTCGTGTGCCCATTGAGTGCACTATTTCCATTCTCCAAAAAAGAAATTGAATTTTTTTTGTATACACTGACATGAGTGCTGCATAGTAAGTGAGAGATATTAAACACTTGGTACTTCTTATCCCTTAAAATTTAGTTGGAATATTATAAATCCTACATTATACAACCATCTCTAATATAAATAATTCCATTTAGGTGCATATGTAAGCTACCAGGATAAATTTAAATATGAAACCTTATTTGGAAAAACTGGTGCAAAATGTCTTAGTGGGTGAGACATTCTAGAGAAGAAGATGGATACTACAGCTTCAAATACCTTTGATAGTAGGATTTTACATGTATTCTGAGGTCCCCTGAAATGTTTTGTTAATGTCTTCAAAGGTGGGTGTGAAGGTGTTTGCTCACTACTCAAAATTTTACTTTTGAGATGTTGTATATACTATTTCAAAGATGAAATCATTATATCATGGAACAAAAAATTACTTCACATGAACAACAAGGTTACTGGGAAAATCCTACCCTAAAATAACCTAAAAGGCAAGCATATGATCTTGTGCGCCAAGATACTCAACATCAAAACACTAATTTTGGCTCTCATAAGCAGATCCATTGACTACTTAAATCTCCTTAGATCCCCTATGTTAAAAGAAGAGGGGTCATCCTGAAAAGTAGCTTTACATGGATGCTTACACTGACAACCAATATTCATCAACAATAATAAATTCTATAGGGAGTTGCAGCTATCTGAAACCTTCAGAATAAACTCCAAAGGAGGCCTTTTCAACAAAACAAGGGTTTTGAAGAATTGAAATTCAACCCAAAACCATGCCTACAAAATCAACCCAACATCTCCAAAATATATGCTTGACCTCTTCATCATTTCCACATAGAAAAAAAGCAACATTTTTCCTACAATACATCTACGTTATGAATTTTATTTTTGGTATCCAACCCTTGATGGAGCAGAATAAACCTCTAAATGTTGTGCTT
Source organism: Pinus albicaulis (assembly GCA_034641835.2). Taxonomy (NCBI): domain Eukaryota; kingdom Viridiplantae; phylum Streptophyta; class Pinopsida; order Pinales; family Pinaceae; genus Pinus; species Pinus albicaulis. The sequence continues at coordinate 505,899,873 of CM076576.1, read as the reverse complement.
AAAACCCAAATTGAATTTCCAAATAGATTGACATCGCCTCAATCAATTTGGAAATATTGGAGACACGAGATTTTAAGATAAATGCCTCCTTAGGATCCTACAACAAAAATCCATTGGCTATGGTGTGTGAAACTGCAACACAATATCTCAGATGCTCATTGGGTCGATTCTAACTAATTGTTGTCACAATATGGTATGCTATTTGTATGTTCATACATAAGCATTGTGATGTTATTTATTTCTTTCCATGTTCGAGGTAGGGTAGGAGATTGATGTTGCAGGAAAGTTGCATAATGATTAAATCTTCCATTCTTTTGATGAGAGAGTTTGGCTCAATCATGATCAGTTGGGATATAAAAGTTGTGCTCTGCATGGTTGCTAGTTTTTCTACCTAGGATTTCCTTTAATCTCATCCTCATTATTATCTTGTGGTTTTTTCCATCCACCTTCCCACTCCCCATTGGGTTTCCCTTTGTTTCCTCATTGAGCCACCTTCTCTTTTGGATTTTCTGGTGCGAATCTAAGGCTTTCTTCAAGCCTACGATAGAATCCTAATATGTGTGTCTCTTCTCTCTATACATTTTCCTCATTTCTATATAGCTATATGGACAATAGAACATGAATTAAAATGGCTAAGACCTCCAAATTTCCTACAAACTAATAGGCTAATGCTTCATCTAGGGATGTCCCTTAAAAATCATATTTCAAATTTGAGGTGAAATTTTTTTATACAAAATATGTAATCTAGCTTGTGTAGACTGATTTATTTTGTTAGCTAGATTTCAAAGATAATCATTTTAAGCCTTTTCCTTGCTTTACCAAGTTGCATAAAGTTTCCCTGTTTCTGGTTTCCATATAAATTTTTAACTGTTGGTGTGACCAAAGAGGAACTAGACAAAGTGATCATACTATTGGATATATGAATAGTGGAAACACACTAAACATTAACCATTCAACAATTTTGGCAATATATTAACAATTTGTGCTAATTCTAGCTACTTTTCTTTGTATGGCTATATTAAATTGTTTGTAGATTATTGTGTATTATCAATTTTTTGTGCATGTCATACTACAAGGGTGTGACATTGAGTTAAATCCATTGAATTATGTTTTATTAAATTAAAAATAGGGGCTGTATAATTACAAATTTTACAAAGATTATGTCATTATGTGTAGAACACTTTTTTAAAAATCAATCCTTATATCAGCAATTTCAAGGACTACCATAACTCTTCACATACTTTTTTAAAGGGTGCTAGCTCAGTGGAAGAGACCCTGCTTATTGCCTTATAAGCATGAGGTTGGTGGTCAAGGACTACCATAACTCTTCACATACATTTTTAAAGGGTGCTAGCTCAATGGAAGAGCCCTTGCTTATTGTCTTATAAACATGAGGTTGGTGGTTCGATTCAACTGTTCTCTAACATGAATTAATCAATGATATTGTAGTTATATTTAATTGAATATTTTTTATATTCATTTATTTCAATGGTGAGATATTTTTTTTAGAGCCATTGTTTTATATTGTCTCTAAACAAAGGGCGGAAACGTGAACCTGGGTTACACTTTTGTGAGA
>CM076576.1:505806863-505898197 GCA_034641835.2 Pinus albicaulis | reverse complement strand
AAGCGTCCTGAAATTCTAGACGCAGAATTGGAAACAGGCTTTGGGGAGAGCATAGCCTAAATAAGCTACTCCAGAAGAGATTGAGGTTAGTCTGTTCTTGGAGGATCTCAGCTCGGGGGTGAGTTCTGGAGATAGACGAACTCTAAGGTTGGGAGGACTGGTCGTAGTAGCGGTATGCATGCATAATTTTGGAGATTATTTTATGTTTGTATTAAGTATATCAAGGTTATATGCATGGTTCTGTTAAATCTTCTTATTTAAATTTTAGAGTGACTGTCTGTTCAGTACCTCATGCAGTTACAAACTAGATCTAATAGTTGAAAATTCAGTATGTTAATAGCAGAGAGAAAGTTAAATAGAAACCAATGGGTTGGTTCTGGGGATTTGTACCCTGCAGTAATAAAGGTTAGAGATGATAAATCAATCTAAATGTCTAATCTAATAGAAAAATTCAAGTTGTAGCTTGCTGTCTTTGGAATGAAAAACTTAATTGATGTGTTGTATAACAAGAACATTTTAATAAAACTGTAACCAAGAACAGCAAGTAGGAAATAACTAAGCCTGGGATAGAAGTATGGATTTCAGTATAACAGCTGTACTACAATGGCAAGAATTGTAGAATTAAGAATTTAAACTGTTTTATTAAATGGAAGTCTAAACATATGAAACCAAAAATTTAATCCTAACTAAGCACGAGGGTCTGAATCTAGGGGAGTACAAAAATATCAACTTCGGTTTCATTACTTCCATTTGATTGGAGCAAAATTTTCTATATCCTATATTTCTAAGGGAAGAGTTTAATAGGCACCAGAGTTGCAAGTATGCTGAATAATCATAACAATAAATATAAGGTAGGAGCCCTATTGTTATGGGTGATAAAAGTATGTATAAAGGAAGGTTGTAAACATAATTAAAATACTATGAAAAGAGCATCTATTCACCTTCAATATAAACTGCTGTAAAAGTAGTTGAAGAAAAGAAGGTTAACTGAAGATAGATAGTTGTATATGTAGATGTATACATCTATACATAGATGCTGAACTTTATAATTATAGAGGCTAGAAAGTCTATCAAGCTTGCTAACTAAAAAGTTAGAGAAAGAGCATATTAATCTGTTAGAGTTGTACAAAACTCTGAAGAACAAATCTGAGAAATACAAATGAGTATATGTTTATATATACATATAAATATCAGTCGACTGGGTTGACTGATAGGAATTGAGGTTAAGCCCAAATTTTTCATGGGAATAATTATAATAACAAGAGTGTCTGTAATTACCAAAGAGAAATTAAAGACCTGATAAAAGTATGAATGTGAAATTGATTAAACAGAAAAAAAATAGGTGCATAAAAGTAGAGTATATATGAGTTAATGTTATGCGGATAAGAAGCTGGGGATGGGAGACGTGACACCAATCCTTCTCTACATGCATCCGTACATACCACAAATTCCTTCTCAGGATCTGCAATCTTCAGTATAGGGGCTGTAGTGAGTTTCAGTTTTAACTAGTGGAGACTGTTTTGGCATTTTTCAGTCCATTCAAACTTGACGCCTTTCCTCTGTAAGGAAGTGATGGGATGTGCTATGGGAGAAAATCTCTCCAAAAATCTGTGATAATAGCCGACAATCCCCATGAATGATCTAACCGCTGAAACATCAGCGGGCACTGGCCATTCTTTTATAGCCTTTATCTTCTCCGGGTCAACAGCAAGGCCTTGTTCAGAAATAATATGACCCAAGTATTGGATCTTGTCCTTATAGAACTCACATTTGCTAAATTTAGCGTATAGCTGATTTTCCTTTAGAGTTTGCAATACTATCCTCAGGTGTTCTTTGTGTTCCTCCTCGCTGTTTGAGTAAACTAAAATATCATCTATGAACACAAGGACAAATTTATCCAAATACTTGTTTAACACACTGTTCATTAAGCACATGAATGTGGCAGGGGCGTTTGTCAAACCAAAAGGTAGGACTACAAATTCGTAGTGGCCATACCTGGTTCGAAAGGTTGTTTTGCTAATGTCTTCCTCTTTAATTCTGAGCTGGTGGTAACCAGTTCTTAAGTCAATTTTTGAGAATACTGAAGCTCCCCTCACCTGATCAAAAAGATCATCAATTCTAGGCAAAGTATATCTATTTTTAATGGTCAACTTATTCAGTTGCCTATAATCAATGCACATCCTGAAAGTTCCATCTTTCTTTTTCACGAACATCACTGGTTCTCCCCAAGGAGACACACTCGGTCTGATATACCCTTTATCTAGCAGTTCTTGCAATTGCATTTTCAATTCCATAAGTTCAGGAGGACTCATTCGATAAGGTGCTCGTGAAACAGGTGTTTCTCCTGGCACCAGATCGATTGAGAAGTCAATCTCTCTTTTGGGGGGAAGATGAGGGATTTCCTTGGGAAAAACTTCCTTGAATTCTCTTATTACTGGTACAGTATCCAGTAATTCTTCTTCAGTTTTCTATTCTGTTTCTTCCACATGCACTGCATAAACCTGATATCCTTTTCTAGCTATTCTTTTTAATTGCAATGCTAAAATTTGTCTGACAGAAATAGGTTTTGATTTCCCTTTAAGAATAAAAATTTTCCCTTCCTCATCTACACAATGCAAGGTCTTATCCCAGCAATTCATCAAAGCTTTCTTCTTTTCCAGCTAGTCCATTCCTATCAATAGATCATATGAACCTAAGGGTAGAATGTTCAAATTCACTTCTGTTCGAACCTCATTTAATTGGATTTCTGTTCTGGGCAGTTTATGTGTTACCTTTCTTTTTGTTCCAGTGGCCAGCTGTACCAACCATGACTGTTGAAATTTTTCAGTTTTTAAGTTACATTTTTCTACAATATTTGGACTAATGTAACTCAAAGAAGCACTTGGATCAATCAGAACAGAAACAGGTAGGTCAGAAATCTTACCCTCCATTTCCACCATGGTTGCTTGATGTTCTGCTTGCCGATTTTCTAGGGCTGCACTGATAGTTGGTATGTTTCTGGCTATATCATTTACTGTTGTCGCTTCCCGATCCCTCATGAGCATATGGACATTTCTATGGGGGCAGTCCCTCAAAAGATGGGGTTCTCCACAGCCCCAACATTTCAAGGGCTCCTTCATTCTTACTGTTCCCTCCTTTTTACTGTCTCCATCTATTGGTTTCGATGCCACTTGAGACTGTGTAGTTTGACTTTCTTTGGGTTTACCAAACCTTTTCCGCTGATGATCTCTGCCAAAATTCTTCAGATAGGCTGGTTTCTGTTTTCTCCCTTTGAATTCATTCTTACTTACCCAACTTTTTCCTTGATCAGTTTTTCCTTTGTACTGTTGGTAGCACAATCTAGCTTTTATAACCGCTTCGTCCATTGTTTTTGGGTTGTCAAACTCAATTTCCTCTTTGTATACCATAGGCAAACAATTCAGAAACCTTTGTACCTTTGCCTTTTCTTCCCTTATGTAAGGAACATATCTTAATAGATTGGTAAATTTAGTAAAAAACTCATCGATAGTGAGCTGTCCCAATCTAAGCTCATGAAATTCTTTTGCTTTGTCATCATAGTACCGCTCATTCAAGTAGCGATTTTTGAATTTAGCCTGGAAATATTCCCAAGTAACTGTCTTTTCATCTATGGCATGCACCATCTTTGTCTCCTCCCACCAAAAGGTAGCCTTACCTTGTAGCTGGTAGACAGCTAATCTGGCCTTCAGATTGCTTTCATATTCATAAACCTGGAAATACTTAATCATATTCAGCAGCCAGGCTTCAGCATCCTCCTCCTTTTCTCCATCATAGGAGGGAAGTTTGATTTTTCGGAATTCCCCTTGTAATTCCTTTTTCTGCTTATTCTGATGTCGAATAGCATCTTCCTCATCAGATTCATCAGTTTTCCTCTTTCCGGAACCTTCGCCTTCCTGGCTGTTCCGTGAGGTTAATTCCCTGATGAGGTTTTCCTGCTCCTCACTGGCTAATGACAATCTGTCATTTTGGCTTTTTATCTCAGCCAATTCTTGTTGCAAATTTCGCAACATAGGCATCATGGCCGCATTGGGATCTGGCTCACCATGCAGATCTACATAAATTCCACCACCTTCTTCCATTCTATCACCTCACTATACACTACATAGCACAGGTCAATGAACAGAAAAAAAAAACAAAACAACAAAAACAAAACTTTTGCTACAGCAATAAAATTACACAGTGAGTACACAAAAATTGTGAGCACAAAGTCACCATCCCAGTTTTATAACTTGGGCTCTGATACCATTTGTCGCACCTTCAAATTTCACACCCAAAAAAAAATTTCTTCATGAACTCGGACTTTTAAGTATAGGTTTATTATGACATTTCACCTTGTTATCATGAGATTTTTCATCGTCATATGCTGTCGCAATTAAATCCTCTACTCCTACTTCGTACCTTATGTTATTTTCATTTCAAGGGTGAACATATTTTTCATGTCTTTGACCTTTACACAAGTTTCGTATACCCTTGCGAATTCACCTTTGACTTAAGGGTCACATATCTCCTTTATCTAATTATGGAGTATAAAGTAAACCCTATGGCCCATTAACACGTATAATAAAACATGATTTAAATGAACCTTTCCACTATCCATAGTTACGATTCCTCCGCCATGTATCTTGGTATAGACTTGAGGGAATGATTTTTTTTTTGTTTATATGATTCGACATAATATTGTGAATTGATTGTTTTCCATGCGTTTTGCATTAACACCCATATACGCCTGTTGACATGACCACACATCACGGCACATAAGATTTTCAATCGACTTCAGATATGGTACTTTGAATTAAGATCATCATACACGTAGGGCGTATAGTCAAAATGGAGTTTAGTTACTAGGTGCATCGCCGCGAGGAAACTTGTATCCACGTCAGGCGTCATAATAAATAACTGAGTGTTGTATGGTTTGTGTAGTTTGCCATACCCCTTCGCTCGCTGGTCGGGTGAATCCACGTCGATGAACTGGCTCGACTTATGTGGTGTTCAACAACCACGCCAATATATGTACAGGACATATCGACTTAAATTCGAATTTATACTCCATTAATGCGATACGATGGTCTTAACTCCTCAGTGCTACCCTTCGATCCGTGTCTTGGCTTCCACGATTCTGCCAAGTGGACGACGGTGATCGATTCCAGTTAGGGTTAAGGCAGTTATCGAAGAATTATATAAGTCTTTAGGGTAGAGCTAAGTCGGGTTTCTGCATTTCTCAATTTGTTGTGCACCTCTGCGTCTGCATAATTCTGCATTCGGCCGAGGGTTTGTGATTCTCCGTTGCAGAGAAAACCATGGCGCTTCAGTTTCATCAACAAGATATCAGGTAGTTACCTCAGCAACTCATTTTTACTTTACTGTATGCTTAAGTGATTTCATGCCGTTGCTCATAGCTGGCCATATGCTGTTTCTGAGTATGTATACAATCCTCAGTAAGGGGAATACTTTTTGTTTTAAGATATGCGAGTCCTACTCTCGGCGCAATATGAGGTTGAGTTCCACTTTCAGGGTTATCGTCGACCCTACCCTGGCGGTTAATAGGATGAGACTAATTCATTTTATGCCTCTTGTGTAGTGTGCTTCGCATCCTTTCAGGCAGACGTCTACTCTTCAGTGGGTTTTTATGAGGTATGTTCTTGTGTGTCTCGTCTCTGCCTTAAATTGTAACCTCCTCCCTATTCTCTTCGAAGGTATTACGTATTAATCCCTCTTTGTATACAATTTTGATTCCAGGGCTCGACGTATCTGAACATTACGTTCCACAGGTATTGTTTTAACCTCATTATTATTTTCATCCTTCACTTGTTTCCCTACGATAGTGCAATTTGACTAATTCCCTTTTTTTTGTTTGCATTTGTCGTTTACAGGTAAACGAAGGTTTATGGTGTGCTTATAGACGCAGTACGTAATATTTTCAATCGTTATGGCTGCTAACGTGGATCTCTTGGCCGTCCAGGTCGGTATTCTTATGGGATTTATTGCCTCTCTCCTGTAGCGTCGTTTTCATGGGCGTTGAAATATCGTCCTCTTATGTTGTTGCGTAGAAGGGTGCTTGTCTAGATTGGTTCCATTGAGATAGGGGTTGTAATTTATACACCCCAGCCTGATAGGCACATTATGTATTTTGATATTATGGGACAGATATATATATATTCCCTATTATGTTAGGTTGACTTCAATATACTATGCCACAGTACAATTTTACATGGACTGTATGAATCATGTGTATTTTTTTTATATACCATGAAATTTGACTTTGTTTAGTGTGCTCGTCAGCACAGAAATGGGGTTTTGGTAATACTAATATGGTTACAGATCATCAAAATTTTCAGGAAGATTATATAAATTTTCTATCTCTTCTTCTGATGTAATTTGTTTCTTATTGTGTCATAATGACAGTTCCTCTGTTCATGGTTATATTGAACTTGTCTAAGCATATGAATGGCATTGCTAGAAATTATGAGTCCATTTTCACTCCTAAACATAGCTTAATATTTATGGAAGTATAGGAATTATATTCTCATATTTTCCAGAATGATCTACCTACATTTCTATTCTTCAGTTTCTTCTCGTTTTATTATATCTAGTTACCCAGCTCTTGTCTACCTGTGTACATGGTAATAAATGTTTCAGAAGGCTGGTTATGGGATTGGAACCCATTCCCTTTTTCCTCTTGATCAATGGAAATAATGTTTATATAAATGTATTGTACATACTCTTGAAATAATTTTACTCTTTGCTACTGTAATTCTCAACTGCTTACTCATACTTGATACCTTCTATGAAATCAATTGCAGTGATATGATATTAGAGTAGTTTCATGAGGCCATAGTCTCTAGTATATTTTGTTTATAAATATGTACTCCTTTCCTCCACTAGACAAAGTGACTTAGGCACAACCTGGTTGATTTAAAAAATTTAAATTCCTGGAATTATAACAGAATTTTTGGCTGAACCTAATATCAGTCTATTGAGTCTCTCCCTCTGTTCTTCCATAACAGTATAAGTTTTAATTCATATCCTGCTATGGTTCTGGTATAATATAGTGAATTCCATTTCTCTCTATGGTAGCTGTAATAAACATTATGCTAGGAAACAGAAGCAGATTAAAAACAATTTCACAATGTTTCCTGAAAGAACAAGGTTTCCTCATATTTAAACCAACCCAGGGTTTAAACATTCTGTGGAATTCTACCTTACAGGATTTTCTTCTAAAACTATACAGGATGACCAGGTTAATGCCTGGTGATTAAATTCTGTTAAATGTATACTAATGAAATATAATATCTTAGAGACAAATTTTGTTTTTATATGTAGCCAATTCATACCATAATAAACAAGAAGACAATTTTTCTCAGAGACATACCACTCGTGCAGTAGACCAGCCTCCCAACCTTAGAGCTCTTCTATCTCCCAGAACTCACCCCCGATCTAAGATCACCTCCTGCCACAGATTAACCCCTAATATGTACAAGAGCAGCTTATTTAAGCTATTGTTCCCCAAAGCATGTTTCTAATTCTGCGTCCAGAATCTCAGGATGCTTTTCTTCCTGTTTGCCTAGGCTTCCCAATTTAGGGATTCTTTAAAGCCGTTTTATGCTTTTCCTCAGCTTTCCCAGCTTTTCACCTCTTCCCAACTACTCTCCTCATCATTGGGGAAATTCAGATTTTTCCTCAAAAATCTAAATTTAAAACTTATTGTCTTTCAAGGATTTTTGAAAGATTGTGGGGAAATATTTGCCTCATCCATCCTCACAGATTTAGCAAGTGATCTCATCATCTCATTTTTGGTCAATTTGCACCACAATAATTTATTCATTTCCTCAATTAAATGTTTAATTACATTCACAAAATAATTATCCTTTGGGGTCCACTCCCCTTAGGATGTAAAGTTCAAGTATCTAACTTTAAAATGCAATCACATGAATTGGGGTGTTACATAAGTCTACAAAATCAATTGCTATAGTCCTCATGCCCTCGCAAATGCGAGGGACTAAAAACATGGTCGAATTTAAGCAAGACATTTTTTAATGTCACTTTTGGAAACCATTTTCTTACCCATCCAAGAAAAAACACACTTTGTAGAAATTTTTGTAATCCACAAAGATGCCTTTAGATACATTGACAAGGACATTTCCAATGAAGCGAGTGCTTCAATGGTGCATGAAGAACAAGGCAATCATGGCGTCTAGGTATACCCAAGGTCCCAAACATGGGTATAGATTCAAAAATATTTTATAAAAGGGTTTTAGAAGTGTAAATTAGAGTAACAAAATATTACACAATGAAAAGAGATCATGCAAAGACTTAAGGGAGATAAAGAAAAGATTTTTTACTAATATTATATTTATTATATAATTTTAATTTTAATTATTATATAATTATAACTATAATTATAATTTCAGTTGGTTTATTATAATAATAATTTATTTTATATTTAAATTTATTTATATAAAATTATTATTAATATAGATATATAAATTGAATGATTGGTAATTGTGAATAATCATCTATTGCATCAAAACATTTATTCTATGATACATCTCATGTTACTAAAATAAACAAGTTCACAAAAACTAACTATATTATAGCTTTATTTTAAATTAATATTAACTAGCAATTACACCACATGTTGCAAAAGAAATGCCTTAAGGAAATAGCATGGGAAAGAGTAGCCTAGAAGAAATAAGATGTTGTAGAGAAGGAACCATCCTGAAGGAATAAAAGGAAAATTTCCCATCGTGAAAGAATGAAAGACAAATTTTTCTTCCATGGAAGCAGGTCATTGAGGTTTCAAAGATATTGTTGATACAAGTTATCAACGAGAAAACTTTGTTTAAGATATTGAAATAGGAAATTGGGGATGAAAACATATATGTAAATCAACATAATCTGTTCACATATATAAAAAATTTGTTATAGATATTGAAATACAAAATTAGGGGTGAAAATCCTTTGGTGATCAAATAAGTTATTTTAAATATATTCAAGTAAAATCTATCTAGCATAGATGTAAATAAAGAGATTTTTTATTAAAAGAAATAGAGTTTACTCCAAGTTCATCTACATATAACACACTATCACAATTTTCTTATCATAACTAAATGCTCTTAGCTTATTCTTAATTGATCAAGAGTATAAATTTTAGGGTGGTGTTATATGTGCACTAAAATTCCCATGATGACCATCACAATGTATGGGGTTCATTGCAACGTCCATGGATATATTCTGTGAGTTGTTGTGATTTTTTTCTTGTTGCTAAAACTTAGCTTTGGTTGTCACCTAGTTATCATGATTCAAAACTTTTTTATCATCTCATATCCTTATAGAATTAGATATATTGTGTGAGCTAATGTGATGTTTTTTTTGTCACAATGATTCAAAAATCAGTTATTATACAACAATATTGACTTTCTCATTGGAGAGTAAATTGAGTGGTTATTGTTAGAAATTGTTGTATAAGATGGGAAATTTGGATGGTTTGTAGACAATATGGATGTTGTAACAGATATATATTTTGAATTTTTTAGTGTTTCTGGCCACCATGCATTTAATAGGATCCATTTCAACCATGCACCTAATAGGCTCCATTTCAACTAAGAACGTCAATATAACATTGTGTGAATGATAACTTGTGACATACCTAACCATTTTCTTTGATTGTGGATGAGGTTACAAACTAATAACTTGTGAAATCCCTATCCATTTTCTTTAATTGAGGATCAGGTTATAAACTAGAATACACTCTCTCTGCAGGATAGAGGGAAAGTTTATGATAAAAATTGTACAAAAATACCCTAAGGACTGAGTGCATTTTTTATTTAGTAAGTTTTGTTTGGAATTATATATATATATATATATATATATATATGTACTGAAAAAATTTCAGAATAAAAAGTTAAGTAAGTTTGACATGAAATTTTTTATGATTATAGAGTAAAAAAAATGTGAGATGTTTTTGCTACAATTACGTAATTAAAGATATGTATATAGTTTTTTTTAACGGAATAAATTTGATATTCATTAAAAAAAAAAATTATGAACGAGTATGTATATAGTTACAAACAGTTTTTCAGTTACAACTATTACAATTAAGTAATTAAAGGTAAATTTAGTGTTATTTAAGAAATTAGAAATGTGAAATAATTTGGAAATTTAAAAAATTCATATATTTAAGAAAAAAATCATTATTAATTTAATTTTTTATATATTTAGAAATACTATTCATGAATAATAAAACAGTTGTAACATAAATAATATATAAAAAAAACCATGTAGTTTTGGAATAATAAAATAGTTGTAACAATATAGAACAAGAAAAACTATGTATATTGGGATGTCCGAAAATTTAGATACATTTTATATTTTATTAAGTAAATTTTTAAAAGAATAATTTTTATAAACAGTTACAAATAGTTTTATTAAATAATAAATAATTGGTTTAGATCTATATTATTTATCAGAGGAACCAATTCTCTTTTCACTCTAAAATATGTTTGGATATCAAGACATTTGATCTCTCTTGGCTTTTGGTAGATCCATAGTTAAGATTGATCTAGGAAATCTTAATTTCGGCGTTTAAATAAACTATATTATGCATGAATACCATGGGTCAATACCATGGACCGTTTTTATAGTTTATTATTTTTAGACATTTGATCCCTCATGGCTCTTGGTAGATCCATAGTTAAGATTGATCTAGGCCATATTAATTTCCCCCTTTAAATAAAATACATTCCACATGAATAGCATAGGTCAATACCATGGGGTGCTTTTAAAGTTTATTATTATTTTATTATTTTTATTTTTTATTGTATTTTGACTTAGTTAAAATTTCCATTACATTATGTCATTCTTTTTTTTTAATTTACTTTTATTTTTATTTTTTGTAATTTGAAATAATCTCACCAAAACCTAAATTCAATCTAACTTATTAAAAAGAAAAAACGAAATATATATATATATATATACTTGTGGATCTAATGGCCTAAAACATTTCAATCATCTAACATTTGATCAAATGGCTCAAACATGGACACAATGGCATCTACGGGATTTGTTTTCAAATATAAACGACGTAATGATAAAATAAATAATATAAGTTAAACACATATACATATATAACATGGAACAAGATTGTTAAGTATGGATATTTACACCCATTTTATTATAACATTTTTTAATTTATAAAGAGTTAAAATACCATGACCAAATACCATGGGTCATTAATACCACATGCCCAAAAAACCAACACTTTGTATGACACTTGTTTCCATATCATTTTTTGTAATTAATCAATTTAATTAGAAAGGTAAAAAGAGAATAATTACTTTGAAAATAAATCTCACCCATTAACTTGTGTATATTGCTATAAATAACACAACATATTCCATGTATGTTAAGTGCTTACTATCACCTAATAATTATTGATAATTAAATTAAACACACGTATTTAAGTAATAATGAAGACTACTAGATAAACTATGTTTATTATAAATAAAAGTGTATTTAATGAACCTATTTCATTTTAAATTTTTATTTATCCAACATAAAAGTGTGACCATGATTGATAATATTCAGAAACCAATTTTAGATTGTTAGATCTTAAGAGAAATAGTAAGAAATTAATTATTTGTTTTACAATTTTAGTCCCATACCTATATTATTGATGAGTAAATAAAGATAGGAAGGTTAGGATTGCTCAAATATTTCTTTAACACAAAATTATGATGATCTCCATTGTTAACATCGAGTAAGACAAAATATACAGACAAAATATTGGTGTATAGAAACTATAAGAAAAATTAACATAGAATTAATTGGTTGGATTTAGAATTTTAGTTGCAAGCTTAAAAATGCAAGGGAAGCTCTATACAAACCTTGAGAATAAAATGGTTAAGTTTAGAATTTTAATTGTAAGCTTAAAAGTATTAAAGAGAATTTTTTCAAAATTTCAATAATTTTGATGATTTAAAAGGTTAGTAAGGTTGATATTATTATGAATATTTTCTCAACACAAAATTGTTGTGATGATGATAAATGTTAAATTTTATGGAAACTATTTTTAATCAAATAAATATTAAGACAATATTAATAAAATATTTTTTTTTAATTATATATTTAACTAATTATAATTAGTTAAAATAATAAAAATACATTCTTGCTAGGATATCTAATAAAACTCTATGGTTTAACTTTTCGTTATATTCCATACTGACAATTTCAATCCTAATATCAATATATAATATTTATATATAAATATCTACATAAAGATACTACCCAATTTTGTACAATGTTCTTTAAGGAATATGTATCTGTATTTAATATATATATATATATATATATATATATTTTTAAATTCACCCTTGTTGAAACTAGAAATTGAGTTACTAACTCGACCAAACACCATACCTGCATTATTTTATTTTATAATAATGTACCCATATTATTTTTAAGTGCACACACTTTAAAATAAAAATTACGTGTGCATGTTTCTCTCTTCATAAACTAGAAAAAAAGGGGGCCCATGAGATCTCATTTCTTTCCCGTAGTAATTATCCCACACGCTAAACACTTGCCCATACAAATTGAATGTAGACGTGCTCTTACTAAAATTTCCAAGTTCAAAACATAAGTCATGCTTTGTTTTTTTTCTTTAAAGAATAAACGGATATAAAATCTTAAAGGATTTATTTTAATTGCAAATTTATTTTATATAATTATAACAGTTAAAACCTAAAACCAAATTAACAAACTACTGGCACAAGAAATTATTAAAATCAATGTGGATTCTAATCCACAAATATGAATCACAAATGATATAAATCAATTAACAATAACAATATTGATGGAAGAGATTAGACACATAGGAACCATCACGAGTTTCTTTAGCCACATCCCTTAATAGAATTATTACCTCCATTAATAGTATTCACGTTAAATTGAAATATAACAATCAATATAACGCCTAAGATAATTGGTCTCCATGTTAACTATTTGAAATTGATGGACATCTATGAATTCCAAAGTATTGGTATTCGATATTCGCTTTATCTAAAATTGAAGAAATATTAGGTATAATCCATCTAAAGAGCCACCTCTTCCTATGTGTATAATTCATCTAAAAAGCCACCTCCTCCTAGGTATTGGTCTCCATGTTAACTATTTGAAATTGATGGACATCTATGAATTCCAAAGTATTGGTATTCGATATTCGCTTTATCTAAAATTGAAGAAATATTAGGTATAATCCATCTAAAGAGCCACCTCTTCCTATGTGTATAATTCATCTAAAAAGCCACCTCCTCCTAGGTGTATGACCAAGTGTGCCCCCACTCCTTCACAATAAGCATTTGTGCTTTTGGATTGCCTTGTTGACATTAAAACTGTGATATAGCGTCTAACATGTAGTCTTCGGTAGAGTATATCATTTGCGAGAGGAATATATTAGACCATTATAGGATTATATAATGGGTGAAAATGTGAAGGTGGGTTACACTTTTTGCCCTTTTTTGAGAAAAAAATTTCATTTTTTTCGGTTCTTCAACTTTCTGCAAACTATAACAATTTTTTTGTGTAGAATTTCATTTTGCGATAAAAATAAAAGTTGTGAGAAATTTTGTTAGCTTTCTATTACTTATTTTTTGAATTTTTTTTATATGGGCGGAAACGTGAACCTCGGTTACACTTTTGTGAGAATTGCGGGTTGAAATTTTTTTTCGGAAATAGTTCGGTCGAACTTGTTTTTAACGTTCGTCCGAACTCGTGATTCCATTTAGCCTGACGGCCTACTGATGGCGCGGGCAAACCGAATTTTTGCCGGAGATTGGAAAACCGGCAACTAAAGTTCAGCCGAACCTATATAAAAGTTCGGCCGAACATGGAGTTCGGCCGAACCTATATAAAAGTTCGGCCGAACATGGAGTTTGGCCGAACTTTTACATTTAAAATAGTTCGGCCGAACTATTTTTTATAAATAAATCGCCCACGAAGTTATGTGGTTTATTGTTCCCGCGCTGTTGTTGTCGTTGTTGCTGTCGCTGTTTCTCCTGCCTGTTCTCTGTCGGTGGTGCTGTCGCTCTTTCTCGTCGCCGCGTTGGTGTTTGCCACGGTCGTCCTCGTCGCCGCGCTGGTGTTTGCCACGGTCGTCGTCGTCGCCGCGCTGGTGTTTGCCACGGTCATCGGGTATTACGAATCTAATATTTTCATATGTATGTTTAGTTTTTTATGTATATTGTAAGTTTAATCTTATCAAAATGTAAATTCTATAAACTTTTTAGATTATTCTGTAGATTATTCTGTTAATTATTCATAATCTTATTCTGTAGATTATTTTGTAGATTATTCATAATTTTTTAGATTATTCTGTAGATTATTCATAATCTTATTCTGTAAATTTTTTAGATTATTCTGTAGATTATTCATAATCTTATCAAAATCTAAATTCTATAGATTATTCTGTAATTTTTTTTAAGACTACGACTTCCATTGCCTGTATTCCCTGAAGTTTCAAAAATCAAACAATAGATGGACACTGACTGCATAATTCATAGAACCTACCAGTGTCACAATTGGACTGCCATTGGCCTGTAAACTAACACCAAAAAAATGATGTTATGTTCATCTATAAACAGAGCATAAAATTGAAAGCAACTTCGGCACGAACTCAAATGAAAACTTGACATCGCCTCCTTCCCAGCGCAGAACTTTATATTTTGACATAAGCCTGCTTGGCTCCACGACATCAAGCCTGATCTGCTCCATTCCCAAGACACACAGTGATTAGATTTTCACATATTTTGACATAAGCCTGCTTGGCTCCACGACATCAAGCCTGATCTGCCGAATTCCCAAGACACACAGTGATTCGATTTTCACTGCAAAAGTTTTGTGGAGTTTGGAATTTTCTAAGGATAATCTAGTGTAGTGCTTGTGTGGCAATGGCCTGGTCTCAACTTGCAATGCACAGTAGAGATCCAACTTCAATAGACACTAAAATTTATAAAAAAATATCTCATGGTTGTGGTACAGTCTGCAAGACCCTTTCACCTTTTCCATGTTGCGTGTTAATATGGTAGTCAATTCCAAACCAACTAATACATTAATACATTATCTGTGCTTTGTAATACATTATCTGTTCCGTTCCTGTGCTGTGTAATACATTATCTGTTCTGTGATGTGTAATACATTATCTGTTCTGTTCTGTTCCTGTTCTTACTCTACTCTGCTCTAGCGTTTTCTTACTCTTCTCATGTCTTACTCTACTCTGCTCTAGCATTTTCTTACTCTTCTCATGTCTTACTCTACTCTGCTCTAGCGTTTTATTACTCTTCTCATGTCTTACTCTGCTTTTCCCTTGTCTTAATTTTTCATTTATATACTTCTTGTTAATCTCTTTCTCACATATGTACGTTAGTTAGTTAGTCCTTGTGCAACTCATTCAAAGTTAGACCTGACATGGGATCTCCTCCTAAAACTGCTAATGTTCAAATAGATCTAGGTTACAAGGATAGAGGGATAACCATAGAATAGAAGCATGTACACTATTCTATTGTTATATTTTTATGATGTTGTTTAGTGATTCCACAAATCTTAGAAATGTTAATCTTTGAAGAAGATTTAGGCACTTTATAAAATTTTGATTTTAATTTGAAATATAAATATGCAATCACATTGTCTATACTTTTGAATCCTATTGACCAACCTTATGGTCATTCATTGGACATCAATATATATATATATATAATTTCAGAAATAAAACATATTATTTATTGGTAATTGGAATGAAATTACATATTTCATGTTCAAAGAGAACTTCCCTGTAGTCCTACATTTTCCATAAAGTTGAAGGTCACCAAACAATTGCGGTCAATAATTTTTTGGTCCATTCCATTCTCAAGTGCTAAAATCTCTAGCATTTCAAGTTTATGGTCATCATAGCTATTAAGGAATGAAAAAGGACACTAGTATTGATATATTGCTTCCATTATATCATTCTTTTTGAAGGTTGATTCCATCTTTGTTGAAGTATATTTGTCTAAATCCTTATCTACAAGGGCACATTGTGTATTGTGGTGCATGTTTTGTATCTCTTGTTGTGAATCTCAAGTTACTTTAAAAATTTGGTCACCTAGTATGCTTAATGAGCTTGGAATTACACTTTAGAAAGAATCTAATTAAAATTGAGACTTAAGTTCTACCATCTTAAAATAAGAATTCACGAATTTGATAGCGAGATGTGTTTCAGTTTTCCATTGTGTTTACATTTGTTTTTGTGTAGCACATATATTGTTGACTATATCTTGGTTCCACAAAACAACAATGTTTTAGTTATTTGGTGACTCTTTATTTCCTTTATTTTGTTTTCTCAAGGAAGATTCTCAAGAGTGGACCTTCACAAAATCTTGTGACGCCTTGTCACAAACAAAACCATCAAACTGAAAACACATCATTTTTCTCCTTCAAAGAAAAAAAAATTCACATCATGTGAATATGTACATATACTCTTACATATTCGTGTACAAAACCATCAACCAAACACAAGTTGACAAAACATGCCTCTTCAAACAATTGACTTTTAATTCAAATAATAGAGCTCATGTACAAATTTCCATATTTGTTTCATTTAAGTGTGTCTAACATAACTCTACTTTCAACATCTTGCTTCATGCAACATGCACCATACTTTGAATTTGCAAAGAAATTCATGAAACATCAAAATACATGTTAGGCCTTAATTGGATAAGAAATCTTTAACCATTTTTCAGCAAACCATTTCAATGGCGCTTCTTTTTCTTTCAACTATGTTGAATTTAGTTTTTAGTTATATTTTTAATGTTGGAGAAAATAACTATTTATTTCATGTGTAATTAGATTAGTGATTTCATGTGTTAGGGTTGTGGATTCAAGCATTGAAACAACACCATTATATTTCAATTTTAAAAATGATGGTTTGAGTCCTAGGTAGCTTAGAATCCTACTTGTTTTCAAAATAAGGATGCACTCTCATTTGATTCTCACGGATAGGTTGTAATCATGAGGCTCTCGCTCAAGAGTGGACCTTCGCAAAATCTTGTGACGTCTTGTCACAAACAAAACCATCAAACTGAAAACACATCATTTTTCTCCTTCAAAGAAAAAAAAATTCACATCATGTGAATATGTCCATGTATTCTTACATATTGGTGTACAAAACCATCAACCAAACACAAGTTGACAAAACATGCCTCTTCAAACAACTGACTCTTAAGTCAAATAATAGAGCTCATGTACTTTCAACATCTTGCTTCATTGAACATGCACCATACTTTGAATTTGCAAAGAAATTCATGAAACATCAAAATACATGCTAGGCCTTAATTGGATAAGAAATATTTAACCATTTGTTAGCAAACCATTTCAATGGCGCTTCTTTTTCTTTCAACTATGTTGAATTTAGTTTTTAGTTATATTTTTAATGTTGGAGAAAATAACTATTTATTTCATGTGTAATTAGATTAGTGATTTCATGTGTTATGGTTGTGGATTCAGGCATTGAAACAACACCATTATATTTCAAATTTAAAAATGATGGTTTGAGTCCTAGGTAGCTTAGAATCCTACTTGTTTTCAAAATAAGGATGCACTCCCATTTGATTCTCACGGATAGGTTGTAATCATGAGGCTCTCGCTCAAGAGTGGAGCTTCGCAAAATCTTCTGACGTCTTGTCACAAACAAAACCATCAAACTGATAACACATCATTTTTCTCCTTCAAAGAAAAAAAAATTCACATCATGTGAATATGTCCATGTACTCTTACATATTGGTGTACAAAACCATCAACCAAATACAAGTTGACAAAACATGCCTCTTCAAACAACTGAATCTTAAGTCAAATAATAGAGCTCATGTACTTTCAACATCTTGCTTCATGCAACATGCACCATACATTGAATTTGAAAAGAAATTCATGAAACATCAAAATACATGCTAGGCCTTAATTGGATAAGAAATGTTTAACCATTTGTTAGCAAACCATTTCAATGGCGCTTCTTTTTCTTTCAACTATGTTGAATTTAGTTTTTAGTTATATTTTTAATGTTGGAGAAAATAACTATTTATTTCATGTGTAATTAGATTAGTGATTTCATGTGTTAGGGTTGTGGATTCGGGCATTGAAACAACACCATTATATTTCAAATTTAAAAATGATGGTTTGAGTCCTAGGTAGCTTAGAATCCTACTTGTTTTCAAAATAAGGATGCACTCCCATTTGATTCTCATGGATAGGTTGTAATCATGAGGCTCTTGCTCAAGAGTGGACCTTCGCAAAATCTTGTGACGTCTTGTCACAAACAAAACCATCAAACTGAAAACACATCATTTTTCTCCTTCAAAGAAAAAAAAAATTCACATCATGTGAATATATCCATGTACTCTTACATATTGGTGTACAAAACCATCAACCAAACACAAGTTGACAAAACATGCCTCTTCAAACAACTGACTCTTAAGTCAAATAATAGAGCTCATGTACTTTCAACATCTTGCTTCGTGCAACATGCACCATACTTTGAATTTGCAAAGAAATTAATGAAACATCAAAATACATGCTAGGCCTTAATTGGATAAGAAATCTAACCATTTGTCAGAAAACCATTTCAATGGCACTTCTTTTTCTTTCAACTATGTTGAATTTAGTTTTAAGTTATATTTTTAATTTTGGAGAAAATAACTATTTATTTCATGTGTAATTAGATTAGTGATTTCATGTGTTAGGGTTGTGGATTCAGGCATTGAAACAACACCATTATATTTCAAATTTAAAAATGATGGTTTGGGTCCTAGGTAGCTTAGAATCCTACTTGTTTTCAAAATAAGGATGCACTCCCATTTGATTCTCACGGATAGGTTGTAATCATGAGGCTCTCGCTAAAGAGTGGACCTTCGCAAAATCTTGTGACGTCTTGTCACAAACAAAACCATCAAACTAAAAACACATCATTTTTCTCCTTCAAAGAAAAAAAAATTCACATCATGTGAATATGTCCATGTACTCTTACATATTGGTGTACAAAACCATCAACCAAACACGAGTTGACAAAACATGCCTCTTCAAACAACTGACTCTTAAGTCAAATAATAGAGCTCATGTACAAATTTCCATATTTGTTGCATTTAAGTGTGTCTAACATAACTCTACTTTCAAAATCTTGCTTCATGCAACATGCACCATACTTTGAATTTGCAAAGAAATTCATGAAACATCAAAATATATGCTAGGCCTTAATTGGATAAGAAATCTTTAACCATTTGTCAGCAAACCATTTCAATGGCGCTTCTTTTTCTTTCAACTATGTTGAATTTAGTTTTTAGTTATATTTTTAATGTTGGAGAAAATAACTATTTATTTCATGTGTAATTAGATTAGTTATTTCATGTGTTAGGGTTGTGGATTCAGGCATTGAAACAACACCATTATATTTCAAATTTAAAAATGATGGTTTGAGTCCTAGGTAGCTTAGAATCCTACTTGTTTTCAAAATAAGGATGTACTCCCATTTGATTCTCACGGATAGGTTGTAATCATGAGGCTCTCGCTCAAGAGTGGACCTTCGCAAAATCTTGTGACGTCTTGTCACAAACAAAACCATCAAACTGAAAACACATCATTTTTCTCCTTCAAAGAAAAAAAAAATTCACATCATGTGAACATGTCCATGTACTCTTACATATTGGTGTACAAAACCATCAACCAAACACAAGTTGACAAAACATGCCTTTTCAAACAACTGACTCTTAAGTCAAATAATAGAGCTCATGTACAAATTTCCATATTTGTTGCATTCAAGTGTGTCTAACATAACTCTACTTTCAACATCTTGCTTCATGCAACATGCACCATACTTTGAATTTGCAAAGACCTGAATTCTCCACCCCCCATTAAAATGACCCTACAAGTTGATTCTTTCAGTTTTTTCACTCTATAAGCATCAACGTACGATTATGCATGATGGAGAATCTCTAGCGCTGTCCCTTGTTAATATATTTAATAATCTCAATATTTATTTAAAAGTATCAATACTATTTCGACCATGAGATTTGAAAAATGTGATGTCGTCGAAATACTATTGATACTTTTAAATAAATATTGAGATTATTAAATATATTAACAAGGGAAAGCGCTAGATATTCTCCATCATGCATAATCCTACGTTGGATTTGGTGATAATTGTCTCCATATTTTGGCTTTCTGACCCGCAAAACATAATTATTTTACAAGGGAGGGAAGGAGGGATGATCACATTGACTTGCTTGATGACATGTCTATGAAGATTAACTACCTCAAGAACTATTTTTTTGCGTAGGGAAAGAGACACATTCCCATGTCTGACCATGAAAACGTTCTTTGATATTTTTAATGCCTCTAGTGTTTACTTCTACAAGTTCTATAGGCAGAGTCTGTAAAGGGCCAGGTAGCCTCTGGATCTCATCTTTTATGAAAGGTGACATATCTAGTAAATGCCCCTGCAGTCAATCTCTGGAATGGATCTAAATAGAAGTTCTTCATTTTAATATCCGTAAAACACAACAACTTTAAGGGAAACTATGTACATGTTCCATTCATCATGAACACAAACCTCACAAGCCTCCTTGGCTTTGCAACATTTTCCATGTTTCCCATAACCAAGACCCAAATAATTAGGCCCTTCTTGAAGAACATTTGGCTCAACTATGCCTTGTACATGCTTGCCTTTAAAACCCTTTACTTTCATAGCACATTTTCATAAAAAAATTTGACCTTATTCCTCTAATGTCTCTAATGTCTCTCAAAAGCACGTACACATTCATTTTCAGATGAAATTGAAGGTAGAAACCAATAGCTAATTCTTCTAACTAACCTTGACTAAAATGAGCTAAATTGTACTTTGATACGAACTTGATTTAAATTGTCCACCCCACATTAGGCTCCAATGATTATAACCTTTAATGGGCTAGCACTGGTTTGTAATCATCATCTCAAAATGACCTAGTAGATGAAAAATTACCATGTTTGTAATCATCGTTTCACACCATCTCCATATGACCCTTCTACACATTATATGATTGAATTTATGGTAGGTCATCCCTTCTATCTAGACCATGATTGATTGTGACATTAGGTGAATAAAGGAAATTTTATAAGGAAGGGATCACTATAAGTTTGTCCTCCTCCACCCACTCCATATCCAGTGATTGCCTATTTTTTCTCTTCCAACATTTTATTTTGGAAATTTTCCAACATTTTATTTTGGAAATACATTTTGGTAGTTAATTCTACTATTTAGTCACAACACACTTGGAAGTCAAAGAAATTGTTATATACACTACTAAACTCAATTAACATTGTTTGTTATTGGACTTCACAATAACAAACAACGTAGAGTTCATTAATGTAGTGTGGTGTGGCTATCGATAAAATTAGCTACTATTGAATTTTGAGAATAGAAAATTGGAAGTGGAAAATTGAGAAATCACTAGCTATGGGGCGAATGGAGGAGGACAAACTAGAAACTATCCTCTGCTTATAAATTGTATTTTATTCACCTGTTGGCACAATCATTCATGGGATAGGTAGAGAGGATGACATGCCAAAAATTCATGCATATAACATGTAGAAGGGGTCATGTACGAGATGGTGTGAAGTGATGATGATTGACATGGTAAATTTTCATCTGCCAGGTCATTTTGAGATGATGATGACAAACCAATACTAGCCATTTTAAGGTTATAATCATTAACAAGAAATATGGGGAAGGAAATTCAAATGTCTCATCATGGAAATTATAAAAATTGTAAGGATGGGGTTATAAGCGGTATGGAAATTCTAAGTGCCAAATTCTAAGGAACAAGCCATATTTTCTTCCCAAAAACTTTATTTGATATATTCTTAAGAACCAAGTGTCAATTATAGTAATCCTAGAATCATGTTTATAAGTAAGGTAAAATTGGGGAACTCATGACTTGTACTATAGATAAAAAAAACATTTACACTTACCAAAAAATATATAATAAAAATTGACAAACTACATAAGCTTAAGCTCAAGGGGATATAATCATTCTTGGCTTCCATATAGATAATGAAAATGATTGTTCTAAGTCTCATGTTGCTTCTCATGTTATTTTATAAACCTTGGTTGGAAAGAAAAATAGGAGGGCAGAAATGGGTGAACAGGTGAACATAATTGAAATAACAACCCCAACCGGATTTGGTAACTCCATGATTTTTTAAATCTATTTTGTGAATGTCGACCAATAGATATATATCATGGAGGATGAAAGACGAAGATCAGCCGAATCCCATATGGAGGTTCAGGGATCGGAGGATGTTCACGGTATTTAAATATAATCTTAAATCTCCATACATGTGTGTACATATGGAATTGATTAAATTTTTATTAACTTTGTGAGTGAAATTAGTTGTTAATAAGTTTCATATTTTAATTTTTAGGAGGCAAGAGGAGAAGGGTTTCTACTCCATCCATGGAGCGTGGCCAAGGTTCAACCGGTCGAGGTATGAGTGGTAGCAGGTTGCGGGAAGGGGATTATATTTATTCCCCCGAAGGCCAATCAACGGATGCTGGTTCTCAACAGGGTCACTGTGGGTCTGGTTCTCAGCAGCGTCATTCTGGGTTTGGTTCTCAGGAGGGTCATGTTGGAGAAGATGTTAACCAACAACATCAAGGTTTCCATCAATTTCAATATTTTTTCATTAAATTTGTACAACTTTTTTTACACGTGTTTTTTCTAATATACGAAATTTTATATATATTGATGCAGAGGCTGAAAATGTTCGAGCCAGTGGTCAAAATAGACGTAGGGCAGCGCGCTACATTAAAGAAGAAGGCTGTCAACCCAACACAACTTATCCGGCTGAGATTACTGATATACCATGGGAAACGAACATGGCGGAATGCACCTTACAAAGGTGTCAAAGCCTTCATGCAAAATTGCAAAGAGATCTCGAGGCTTTGTCTCTACCTGCTGAGAGTAGACAAAGCCTCGAAATAGTTACACATTCATTGAGTGAAATGGTAAAAGTGTACAAAAATTTGGGGCCAACGACTGATTCGTTTGTAGAAGTGATGAGAAAGAGAAAAGAAACAGTGATAGGTCCTGATAAATGGCAGGACATAAAACGAAGAGTAAAAAGAGATGATGCTAAGTCAATGTTTAATTATAAGGAAGGGCCAAAAATAAAAATGTTGAAGGTGCAGTATTTCAAGCACCCAGACAAAGAAAAATATTTGTATGATCGACATCTTGCGGCCTTTGGAAGGCTTCCATGGAACAATGAGGTTCCTCTTTATTTTGCACAAATGTTTTATGCAGAATTGTTTTTGGGTATGAAACCCGACTACAATGACCTTCCTTCAGAATTTTTTGGCCTGGGGAGAGGTCGATTATATCAACGTAAGGGCGCTAAGCGAGATGTGGATTTGCCTCGCCCTGAGCCACGATTGGTGAGTTGACCGTCTCGAGTCGAAACCCTGCGATCAGAGATGGATGCGACTTCTCAAATAAGTCGTGAAGCAAGAGATGTTATGATTGAAAATGTTCATAGCGGATTGAGTGGAGTCGATATTTGCTTAAATTGACAAAGAGCACGTGAAAATGCACGTGCCAATTTTGTTTATCATACAGATGAGGAGATTTACAACATGAATGTTGAAGATCTCCGAATATATGCAATAAATTGTCGCAATGGTCTACAAGACCTAATTTTTCGTGAGGAAGAGGGCACCGGAACGGTATGTGTTAGTGACCTTAGGGTTTGAAATTATATTTACATATACATGTGTACAATTTGTAATAAATACATGTGTATGTACATGTATACATTTATTTGTATGTGTACATTAATCTAACAAAAAATTATGATTATATGTTAAAACACCATTTGCAGTTCTCAGGCATGATGCGTGATGAAAATGTTAATATTACGTTC
Source organism: Pinus albicaulis (assembly GCA_034641835.2). NCBI lineage: Eukaryota > Viridiplantae > Streptophyta > Pinopsida > Pinales > Pinaceae > Pinus > Pinus albicaulis. The sequence goes on along the minus strand of CM076576.1, from coordinate 505,874,209 downwards.
GGGACCTCTGGCTCAAACGATGCAGATGGGTTTGACCATCATGATATGTTGGCACATGTATGTTAGTGTTTTTAAGTGACTCTAAAATAAATAATTGTTTCCACACATGTACATGTATGTATATATATAATTCGATAAAATGTTTTAACAGGTACCGATTCCGTATGATGTTTTTGGGATGGCGGTACCTTCTTCTTCCTTAGGAGATATACCTTCTACTTCATTGGGAGATGTACAAGTATGGACAATTTTTCACAAGTTCAAAATTTATGTTACCTCAAAAAGTTCCATTAAAAATTGAGATATATAGAGAGATCTATATTTTGAGTTATTTAAATTTTTTTGAATTTAGGTTCGTATAGAAGATTTTTTTAATCCGAGGACTTTAGCGACGGAGATAGGAACATCCACAACATTTGAAGAAGTTGTCTTTAGTTCTTTTTTTTAATATTATTGTTCAAATATGTTTATATATGTACACGTGCTTTTCATTTGAAATTTTTTAATTTATATAAATTATTTATGTATATATATATATATATATATATATATATATATATATATATATATATATATATAAATTATTTATGTATATATATATATATTTATATTTGACTGTACATGTATATTGTATAGGTTACCACTGCAGATGTTTCTATGGCAGAACCTGTTCATCAAATGGAGAGGCAACCTTACGAGGTATTGCGTGATTTTTTTGTTATATTTTGTTTTTTACATGAAGTTCTATATATATATATATTCTCATTCATTTTTAAAACTTCAAATTTTAATGTTCAAGCACATGTGCATTGTGTATGTAGGTTTCCTATTTACAGGATAGGGCGCTACCCGAGACCCAGACGCAAGATCCTCCATTTGATGGACAAGATTTACAATAGATTTGATTTGATTTCAAAATTTAGATGGTTTTAAAATTTGTTAAACTTGATACAGTTTGATACTCGAGTGAGATTTACAATTTTTGGACATATTTTATTACAATAAGTTTTTTGGACATATGTTAAATGTTTTTGTTGGATACTTGAATTATAATTGGCATGGCATGTGATATTTAATGTTAAATGTTTTTGTTAGATAGTTGAATTATAATTGGCATGGCATCTGAAGTTTTTAAAACTACATGAATGATAGAATGTGAACCTACATTTGCACATGTGGTAAATTGAAAATGTTACTTGTAACAAGACAATCCCCATTGATTTCATTACAGTATATGTTGATTTCTGATTTGATATAATTGCATGTATGATGGTACATTACTTGTAAATTCATTGGATTAATAGTGTTCATTGATTTCAGTGTAAGCGCAAAAAGTTATTGACAATGTAGAACGATTTTTGTGCTATAATAATTAAACCTAATAATATTGGAGAGCAAGAGAGACTTGAGGTATGGTGTTTACTACAATATTTCGAGCTAAATATTTAAATGGTTTACCTATGTGTTGATTTCTGATTTGATATAATTTCATGTATGATGGTACATTACTTGTAAAGTCATTGGATTAATAGTGTTCATTGATTTCAGTGTAAGCGCAAAAAATTATTGACAATGTAGAACAATTTTTGTGTTATAATAATTAAACCTAATAATATTGGAGAGAAAGAGAGACTTGAGGTATGGTGTTTATTACAAGAGTTCGAGCTAAATATTTAAATGGTTTATGATTTATGATTTATACTTTCTTTTTAATATAATCGATACAGAAAGATGACAAAACTAATAAGGGTGACAATAAGAATAGAAGTTCAGAAAATAGTTTATGATTGATCACAAGAATTAAGAGAATGTCTCGGTCCATCATTGGTATGGCTTGTGCTGCAACCATGAAGTCTCGTCCCAACACCATAGAATGATCATCCATGTCAATGACTCTTAAGTCTATCTTTCCAAAGAGATGAAGTTGCCTTTTGACTTAGGAAGCTATGGGTAGCTCCCGTGTGTATCAAAGCAGAGAAATTTTTCCCATGTACGGTTGTAGACACGAATCTCAAGTCCAAGGAACTTTCATCATCATTCCTTCTCCTTGTCTTGCGCCTTACTTCCGCAATCTTCTTCAACATTTCCTCTTCCAATATGTCTTTTGAACTAGCCCTTGGCTTAACAGTCCTTTTCACATATCTCTTCTCATGAAGCTCCATAGAACAATCCGATCTTGGGTCTGCTTGAATTGGATCAAGCTCTTTCCTTTTCGAATTCTGTCTAATTTCTCTAATGTCTTGACTTTAGCCTGCAACGTGGTGCTTCTTTCCTTCAAGTGAGCCCTTTCCATAAAGAGTTCTTGAAGTCTTTGTTCACCTTGTCGTATCTCCATGTTAAGCTTTTCAATTTCAGCAGTTTGTCCAGATAGTCCATCCTTGGAATTTCTTGGGTGAAAAACCAAGTAGGTTGAACCAAATTTGGTCTAGTGCATTGGAATTCATTAAAGAATTGGTCATTGGCGCTGCTTCAAGCTAGGAGTGAGCATCGTCACCAACCTACATTGAATATTTTACACTCCCTAGGGTGAATGATACTTTAAATTGATTTACAGTCTAAGACTTTCGAATTTTTCCGAATGCCAAATGATCTTACAAAGTTAGTATTTATAATATCCTAGTAGGTCATTCGGTGACAACTTTTACCGGAAACTTGAAACAACTTTGGCATGTGATATTTAATTTGTTGAATGTTTTTGTTGGATAGTTGAATTATAATTGGCATGACATGTGAAGTTTTTAAAACTCGAGTTTTGGATGGTTTCAATCTTCATTTTGCATGTGATATTTAATGAACTTTAAATGTTTAATGTTTTAATGTTGCACAATATATAATCAAAAGGGTTTTAAAACTTAAAGTTTTGGATGGTTTCAATCTACAACTTAAAGTTTTGGATGGTTTCAACCTACATTTGCACATGTGGTAAATTGAAATGTTACTTACAGTAACAAGACAATCCCCACTGATTTCATTGTATATGTTGATTTCTGATTTGATATAATTGCATGTATGATGGTACATTACTTGTAAAGTCATTTGATTAATAGTGTTCATTGATTTCAGTGTAAGCGCAAAAAATTATTGACAATGTAGAACGATTTTTGTGTTATAATAATTAAACCTAATAATATTGGAGAGAAAGAGAGACTTGAGGTATGGTGTTTACTACAAGAGTTCGAGCTAAATATTTAAATGGTTTCTCTATGTGTTGATTTCTGATTTGATATGATTGCATGTATGATGGTACATTACTTGTAAAGTCATTGGATTAATAGTGTTCATTGATTTCAGTGTAAGCGCAAAAAATTATCGACAATGTAGAACGATTTTTGTGTTATAATAATTAAACCTCAAGAGAGACTTGAGGTATGGTGTTTACTACAAGAGTTCGAGCTAAATATTTAAATGTTTTATGATTTATGATTTATACTTTCTTTTTAATATAATCGATATGAAAAGATGACAAAACTAACAAGGGTGACAATATGAATAGAAGTTCAGAAAATAGTTTAAGATTGATCACAAGAATTAAGAGAATCTCTCGGTCCATCATTGGTATGGCTTGTGCTGCAACCATGAAGTCTCGTCCCAACAGCATAGAATGATCATCCATGTCAATGACTCTTAATTCTATCTTTCCAAAGAGATGAAGTTGCCTTTCGACTTAGGAAGCTATGGGTAGCTCCCATGTCTATCAAAGCAGAGAACGTTTTCCCATGTACGGTTGTAGACACGAATCTCAAGTCCAAGGAACTTTCATCATCATTCCTTCTCCTTGTCTTGCACCTTACTTCCGCAATCTTCTTCCACATTTCCTCTTCCAATATGTATTTCGAACTAGCCCTTGGCTTAACAGTCCTTTTCACATATCTCTTCTCATGAAGCTCCATAGAACAATCCGATCTTGGGTCTGCTTGAATTGGTTCAAGCTCTTTCCTTTTCGAATTTTGTCTAATTGCTCCAATGTCTTGACTTTAGTCTGCAACGTGGTGCTTCTTTCCTTCAAGTGAGCCCTTTCCATAAAGAGTTCTTGGAGTCTTTGTTCACCTTGTCGTATCTCCATGTTAAGCTTTTCAATTTCAGCAGTTTGTCCAGATAGTCCATCCTTGGAATTTCTTGGGTGAAAAACCAAGTAGGTTGAACCAACTTTGGTCTAGTGCATTGGAATTCATTAAAGAATTGGTCATTGGCATTGCTTCAAGCTAGGAGTGAGCATCGTCACCAACCTACATTGAATATTTTACACTCCCTAGGGTGAATGATACTTTATATTGGTTGACAGTCTAAGACGTTCTAATTTTTCCGAATGCCAAATGATCTTACAAAGTTAGTATTTATAATATCCTAGTAGGTCATTCGGTGACAACTTTTACCGAAAACTTGAAACAACTTTCGCATGTGATATTTAATTTGTTGAATGTTTTTGTTGGATAGTTGAATTATAATTGGCATGACATGTGAAGTTTTTAAAACTCGAGTTTTGGATGGTTTCAATCTACATTTTGCATGTGATATTTAATGAACTTAAATGTTTAATGTTTTAATGTTGCACAATACATAATCAAAATGGTTTTAAAACTTAAAGTTTTGGATGGTTTCAATCTACAACTTAAAGTTTTGGATGGTTTCAACCTACATTTGCACATATGGTAAATTGAAATTATGTTACTTGTAACAAGACAATCCCCATTGATTTCATTGTGTATGTTGATTTCTAATTTGATATAATTGCATGTATGATGGTACATTACTTGTAAAGACATTGGATTAATAGTGTTCATTGATTTTAGTGTAAGCGCAAAAAATTATTGACAATGTAGAACGACTTTTCTGTTATAATAATTAAACCTAATAATATTGGAGAGCAAGAGAGATAAGGTATGGTGTTTACTACAAGAGTTCGAGCAGGTCATTCGGTGACAACTTTTACTGGAAACTTGAAACAAAGAGAATCTATCTTTGGCTAGGACATTATGTAAGATGCCTGACATAAACAGTAAAATTGTACTTGAAAGCTGAGATTCGGGCAAGTGGGGACAACCACTTGTTATCTCGTCCCTTGGAGGCTAGGCCATATGGGGACCGAATCTGACCTTACAAAATAAAGTAAAATAATTTGTACCATATGGTCAGAGAACATATACAAGAACAATTAATATACAAGAACAATTAATTTATCCAATATTGGATATATATATATCCAATACATATATAACATTTGTAATCAATGCACATGTATAGAAAAACTACTTTCAGTTGATACTAGAGCACGTGCTTGTACCCAAACAATTTGTAACATGTGGAAACCAAAAATAACATAAGCAGCTCAATTTTTAGTTGAGTACTGGAGGTTCTAAAACATGTTTAATCCAAAGATAATAAATTGTTGGACACTTCACTCAAAAAAATTCTAATGGAATTCCATCCTCAATAATCCGTTCATGATCGGATTTTGACATTTTCCATTTCTTAATTTTTGATTTTTTCTTTGATTGAACTTCTATCAACTTTATGCGTGCTGCACACACCAAGTGACTATCTTGACAACTTATGGAATCAGGTTCATAGTCTTCGAAGTAAACAAAGTCTCCACTTTGACGAGTTTGTTTGAAAAAATAACCTTTCAGTATAATAGACCCTTTTTCATACTGAAATCTGTGATCATTATAGTCTTGTAATAATTTCATTTTTTGTTCAGTGCAATGCATCAAATAATACTTCACATTTTCATCGTTGTCAATAGGTGCAATTACAACAAAAACATCTCCTGCACAATAAAATAAATTTAGCATTTAATTATGCATATTTAAATTTATTTGTAGATCTTTAAATCATTAAAAAGTAATTCAAATGTTACCTTCTCTAACAAGATCAGAAACTCGATCACCATCGGATGATATTGTAGTTTCCTCTGATTCCATTTCTTCAAACATTGCAACAGACATTTTTCCCTTTGTATTTAGCTATGTATGTTTCCAATCGTTCACATACATTTTGTTTTCACAGACGTCATTGGATTTTGTGTTGTCTATGCAAACATCACAAAAACAAGAATATTTTCTTTTATCCAATGCAAACACATTTGTGGACAATTTTTTTTGAATTGAATGCAATTTTCGAGTCCCTTTTATTGTTCCAACTTCATTTCCAATTGATCTATTTACGTCTCCGATTCCAATATGCCAGAAAAACCTTTATATGGAAAATTAGAAAAGAATTTGTAAATATGATATCAAAATACAATTAAAAATAATCATTGCATGATAAATGTACAATGTTTAAAATTAGATTTCCAATATAAATTAAATTGAATGTACCTTCGCACTTCTCTTGATGGGTTAATCTCATGGCTTAGAGAAGTTTTGCACCATTGAACAACTTCTTCAGCGTTCACAAGTCGGCGTGCAGAGTGGTTCATTTGATATCTTCGAAGTACTCGTTTTATGCATGCTCCTGCACCGTCATGTTCTCCTTTTTCATGGCCAGTCTCAAAGAAATTCCAACAATGTTTAATGCAGGTTTTCTTATGAAGACAACACAACCAAAAAAATGATCGTGCAGATTTGAATTGACTCGCGTATCCGTTCCACCATATCCAATGTTCATTGAATGTTATTCCACGATTTTTCAATGAATCACTCTCAAAACAGTGTTGAAGAAAAATTACTGCAAAATATCTGCCACCATAAAGGATATTTTAATGATATGGCTTCATTTTCACTCGTGCTTTCTATATGATCAACATTTTGTTCGCATGTCTATATAGAGAATATGGACGAGCATGGAGACTTGGTCGTAGTGAGGACTCCATCAATTTCAGGGAACAAATGTGTAGTTTTCTGCAAAATCAATCACTGACAAAATGGTTCCTGGTGGAAAAACTTCACGAGATTTTTTGAATCGCAAGTCTTGCCATCGAGCTCTATGGGAATGCATGGTGTATTTGTAAATTTCTGCTTCAAACTTTCTCAAAAAGTCTATTAGAAAAATTTCGTCTTCTCGTAATTCGATTCTTTTAACACTATCTGCACCTTGAATCGATGCACGGGTATATTCATATCTCTTCCATTTCACTTTCATGTTGGACAATGATTGATCATTTATATCAATACGATATTTGTTTTGAAATTTAGTCAAATTTCCACAATCACCGCATTTTTTACCACCAACACATTTCTTTTTGTAAAATAGTTCATCGCTTTCTCTTTCACATAGAATTTGAGATATGAAATCACGGATAGTGGAAGGAGGAGGTGAATCCTTCCATAATGTTCTACCGAAATCAATGAATGTGTCATAATATAACTCAAATTCCACATGATAACGGCAACAACAAGTGTCGCGTACGGTGATAGGTTTTACATACCATGGTTTTTGTTGAACAAAAGCACTGAGTGAAACTTGAATTTGACGATTCTCTTCTTTGAACTTGTTGAATAACTCTATTTGAGTGGTTTCCAAGAGATGTTTTTCATGTTCTTCGTATTGATTTTGCGCTATTCTTCTTTCTAATACATATTCTGTAATGTGAACATAATATTTTTCCAATATTCATATATTATTTTTTAATATCTTCTCCAAGTCTATCTTTAGTAGTTGGTCACAAATCCCTCTCTCCACTGCTTAGTTCAATCCCCTCCTTCTAGCTTTATGTTGCACCTTTCAGTGTTTCTAAAGTAGTGTTTTTCGTCAGGTTCTAAGGTTTTGTAAGCATAGATGTTAGATCTAAACGATTCTCTTAGTAAATGGTACCATTTCCATTTGGCCTTCACGGATATTTGAAACATCTTTATCTCTTCAGATTTTAATTGACTCTATAGCACTACTCATATTTTTTATCATCTCTTTTTTTCATTTTTTTATCTTTTAGTTGATTTTGGCATCTAATAGTGGTCACGTTTCTAATTTCTCAGATTTATAGGAGACCTTTCACATTTGTTTAAATTATCATTTATTTTCAGTTTCTTAGAAATACTTTTCAAAAATTCTATCGACACGATATCGTATAACATGGTCAAGTTTTTTATCTCCATATGTGTGAGTGTCGACATTTTCTAACATCTCATTATCGATAGTGATTTCATCTGTACATATTCGAAAAAATAGTACATATTCAATAAATAACTAAATTAATAAATATGTTAATAAATATTAGGAAAATTTTAAATATATCAATAGATCATAATATTTACATTTACATACCCGATTCAATTTCTGCTTGAGGTTGATTTTCTTCTTCAATATTTTGAGGAGTATCTCTGTCTGTTTACATTAAACAAAATATTTTTCAAACTAGTTCATCAAATAAAATTTAAGCTTCACATTTTACATTGGGAAAATTTTAAAAATATATCAATAGATCATAATATTTACATTTACATACCTGCTTCAATTTCTACTTGAGGTTGATTTTTTTCTTCAATATTTTGAGGAATATCTCTGTCTGTTTACATTAAACAAAATATTTTTCAAACTAGTTCATCAAATAAAAATTAAGCTTCACATTTTACATTAGGAAAATTTTAAATATATATCAATAGATCATAATATTTACATTTACATACCTGCTTCAATTTCTGTTTGAGGTTGATTTTCCTCTTCAATATTTGAGAGGGCTTCTAACTTTCTTTTGCGAGATTGTCTTGTCTCTTCTCTACGTTCCTCAGGGTCTCTTTTTCGATCAATTTTCTCACACAAGTTCTTCGATTTCCCATGATAATAGGGTATGAGGTTCAAAAAATTTCCTTCAAAAAATTAGACAATAACTCAATTACAAAAAATATCACAAAAGATTTAATTTAAAAAAATCTTTTGTAAAAAATACGTAATCCAATCCAAAACACACTTTAAAAAACACAAAACACGTACATACCTCCAAGAAAAATCACACCGCCTCCAAGAAATGTCTTCCAAAAAAATTCTTTAAATCCAAAATTTGAAGAAAAGTTTTTGAACAATTGAACAAAAGTGATATTGTATTTTTTATTGTTTCTAGAAAGACAAAAACAATGTCTTTAATCCCAACTATTGGATCTAGAGAGACAAAAAAAACTATCTCCTAAGAACCACATTAGATAGTTGGAAACCTCTACCAAATTCTAATGATGTGATTAATGCAAAAAACATTTATCTAAAATAATCCCTATATTACATATTGTTTTTATATTATTTTTATAGAGAATTTTTTTTAAAACAATAATTTAAGACACCCGCTTAAAGACAATATTTAAGACGATACACATTTTTTTATATATATATTCTCCAATAAATATCATATACTCACCGCTACTAACATAGGAATAAAATAAAGCATCTTCTCCCTAATTATAAATGCAAAAACTACCTGTTTTTCCTAGGTGGCCAGGAATGGTGGTTAAATCCCTTCCTTTCTTTTAAGTTTTCGGAAATTGGAATTCGAGGAATGAGCTGATATTGGATAATACTAGGCTTATTTTCCATAATATATGTTTTCACGTCATTGTCAGGATGGACTCTCGGAATACACGATTTCCTCTTCTAATTTGCCCAAACTTGGGAGTACCCTTTTCCATTATACTTTACCCGGAGGTTTTTTTGATGGGCTGCCCAAGATTTCCTTTTCTAATTTGCCGAGACTTCGAGTACCTTTTTCCATTATACTTTGCCCACAGGTATTTTTGGAATATGTTATTGGGGGCGATTATCCAACTCAATCTACATACTTAGTTTACTGGAATAGAAACCAGCGTTCTTTTGTCTTTTAAACCAAAAAAAGAAAATAAAATGCAACAACATCCACACCAAATATAATTACCACTGGCATCTTGCCCCACCTTCCCTGAAGATATGCACGTGATTTCGTATCCTCTGCTTCAGCCTGCTACATCTTAGACCACGTGATTTCGTATCCTCTGCTACCACCTGGTGCATATAATTACACCAGTAGAGCGTTTACTATGGCTTTCAATTTCAATGTCATCCCGATTCCCGACCTCACGAAGACCACCAACCATACCCAAGTGGTAGTTGTTGCACGTTATTTCGTATGCTTTCCTTCCACTTCTTCGACCTATAGCAGTGGAGCTCCTATTTAGCTTTCAATTTCAATCGGTATGTCATTCCAATTTCCAACCCCATGAAGCCCACCTACTATATTCCAGCAACACGTTGACTTTGTGTTCGTGATCAAATGAATGGATGGACTCTTGTCATTGTCTCTTTCCTTGTTTGAGAGGAGGATTTTAGATTTCTAAAATATTTGAGTTGTTTTTAGCTTGAATTTTTTGGAAGATTTTCAAGTGGATTTTTTAGGTTTAAAACTAGTTTAAAATTTAAATAACATAAATCAAGATTTCACCTTAAATTTTTTCATAGTTACCAGAAAGTTCAAAAAAGCTCATTAAAAACAACTCCAAATACATGTTTAAAATGATGATATTTATCAATTTAATAAATTTTTATGACCAAGTTAGAAAGTTTGAGATCTTTATCATTTTTCTAGATTTTTTAAATATTTTAAAAACTGACCCAAAAAACAGTATTTTAAAATATTCCGAAAACTGGTTAAAAAGAACAGAGCTTGAGATAATGATCTATTTCGATTGTTAAATTTAAAAAATATTTAATAATGTTCTAGATAATTTCGAAAATATTTGAACAACTCAAGAAAAAGAAGAGGGGAATAAACCAAAAAAGACATCAAACAAATACTGAATAAACCCCTCTATCTTCTACCATGAAATACCATAGTGGGTGGTAAAGGTTAGCAAATTTCATTGTCAGATTCAAAAAGATGGTATGTTGAAGCTGGAAAGGAAGTATGTTCAAAAAGTACCAAATCGGTGGCCCTTTTCAGCAATATCGTTGGCTCTTTTCAGACATGCACATATGGTTGTACACACACATAGATGTACATGTCTATTTAATCATTCAACCTACCAAAGACATTAAATGACACCATTCAATTCAGGAAATATGTCACCCAACCTTTCAATTCAAGAATTAAAAACAACAACCCTTTCAATTCAAGAAATAAATTCAGGAAAGCACAATGATCAACCATGAAAACTTATCAGCCATTAGATCATGTACAAATAAATCCACGACACATATTTGAATTTGGGAGATGGCAATCCATGTCAATCTTCCCTCCCAATTAAATTCTGGATCATAAAACTATAAAACATCAACCCTTAATGTTTTTCATTTGAAGCATTCATTCTCCTCATCAGTTGCTGCAGACATACAATTAGAGTGTTCACATACAATCAAACCTTTTATATAGTGTCCATTCATTTTGCAGACATACAATCAAAGTGTTCAGACAATGTTACATTCATTATATTCATCCGCTGCTGCAGACGTACAGACAGAGTGTGTGCAGAGTGTTGCATTCCAAACAGAGTGTGTGCATAGTGTTACATTCATTCTCTTCATCGGTTGCTGGAGACATACATGTTTTTGTTGAATAATGTTATTATATTGAGTACTTTATCATTATGTTAGTTGAGGAACCATGTTAATATTATAGGTTATATATCATATTCCTGCTAGTATCGACTTATTAGAGTTTAGTTCAGTAACTTTATGGCTTCTATCCTCAGAGCCTAGACAAATCAATCAAGAAATCCCACAACCATGGAAGAAAAAGCTAGAAAAAGTGTAAAAAGTTGAAGTGTTGACAATGAAGGCAGAGATCATAATTCCACTGGTAGATAGATAGATGGACAAAGAATAATCATAATTCCACAGATAGATATAGATAGATGGACACAGACTTATCATAATTTCACAGATAGATAGATAGATGGACATAGATTGCACTCGTCTAGAAATTAGGAAGCTACTCAATTTAAAAATAAGTTGCTCAATTTAAAAACTTTCTTTATGTGATTGTCTTTGTTTAAGCTTCTATTTCTAAGACATGTCTTTGTTAGGAAGTTCTAATTAAGGTATGAATAGAAGGATCATGAATAAAACAAAGCTCATGCAAACACTCGTAGAAGTCCATTTACAACACAATAAGTCAACTTCTAGTTTTTGTTTTAGAAGATTAAATCAATGCTTAAACATAAGAGTAAATCAAGGCTTCAACATAATTAAACCTACGCTAAGAGGCTGAGATCGTGAAGAGCTTAAGAAGCATTGTTTAGAGTTCCTTAGAAGCATTGTTTAGAAGTTATTTTAGAGGAACATAGTTGTGCTAGAGTCTAGTTGTCCTCTGCCACCAGTAAAAAGGCTTCAATATGAACTTAACCAGAAACTATGAATTTCCTGTCTAGTTAGATTTTATTGCCAAGTCAATACCTGTACACCAGTAGAAAGGCTTCAATATGAACTTAACCAGAAACTATGAATGCCATGTTAGTGAATACCTCTACACCAGTACAAAGGCTTCAATATGAACTTAACCAGAAACTATGAATGTCCTATCAAATGTCCTATCTAGTTAGTTTTTCTTTCCAAGTCAATACCTTTATGAAAGTGAATGTAAAATTAAGTTGATTGTAAAATTAAGCGTTAGAGAACTTGTATGTAAATATTTACATAAAACATTCAACCCTTGCCCCCAATAGATGTAATTTAACAAAGTCACAAAACTTGTCTTAATGAAGCCAAAAAGTATGTTTCTTATAGCGATGTTAAAAATAGAAGATGCCATGTTAACTTACAACCATGTTAACAATAGAAGATGCCATATTAACTTACAACCATGTTTCTTACAGCCATGTTTCTTACATACATGTTGCTTAAAGCCATGTTAACTTACGACCATGTTAACTTACAGGCATGTTGCTTACAACCATGTTAACCTAGAAGATGTCATGTTGCTTACAACCATGTTAACTTAGACGATGCCGTGTTGCTTACAACCATGTTAAATTCAAAATACAAAATGCATAAGTTTCCTACACCAATGCAATAGTTCACAACAAATAATAGAAGATGTCATGTTGCTTACATCCATATTGTTAGCCGTCGATAGGTATCACTTATCTTTGTCATGTTGATATCAGAAGTCATACATAATTGAAATACAATATAGTGAAAATAATTCAATAATTCAAAGTAAAAATGTAACTCAAATTCAATTGTTCAGGTAGACCAGGTCTATTCGACTTCCATGCCAATTAATTCAAAAAATTATTCCTTGATATGAATGGATTACTAGGTTTGGTTTTATCATTAAGATAAAATCCTTGTTGATAACACAGTATACACTTAGATACAACCTGAACTCTTTTGAGTAAAATACCAAGTTTCCTACACAAATGCAAGAGTTCACAAAAAAAAACAGAAGATGCCATGTTGTTAACATTCAATAAGTATTACTTATATTTCTCATGCTAATATTGGAATTCATACACAAATATAGTTTACTCTATATAGTTGTGTTGTAATACTTATCAAATATATTAATCATGTTGTACGCGAATACAATTTTAAATCAGAATTTCGTGGTAAATCTGCAGGTTATTGGAGTGATTCCAAGAGTTTCTATTGCATATTGGATAAGGAACAAGAGGCAAGGGACAAGGGGGGCCCAACTGCGGAGTAGTTCATTAGATGAGGATGTCAATGCTCCCAATTCTCCCAGCAACATTGTTGAAAAGGACTCTATGGTAGAAGATCATCCCAGCCCACCACCAGCCACAGAGCCACCTTCAACCACAGTGAAAGGTTCAATTTCAACAAATAAAATCAGTGCCATCAGAGGCTGGACAAAGAAAGACATGCTTGTTGAAATTGATGACATCGATTTGAAGGGATATTCAATCCATGCATCTATAAAAAAACATGGTATTTCTACCTCTAACATACTTATTGGGTAAATGGGTTGACTAATAAAAAGCGTCGAGGGCCTGTTACAACTATGACTGAAGAGGAGGAGGATGAGGTGGTCGAGTGGTGTAAGGATATGGCCCAATTGGGACATGGGTTATAACTTATACAACTTAAATCCACTATAGCTCAAACGTGTCAAGGGAGGCCAAACCCCTTTAAAGATGGTTTTCCTAGTAAATCATGGTGGAGTGGGTTTAAAAAGAGGAATCCAGGCCTTGTGTTACATACAGGGGAGGGCCTTGACAGAGATAGGGCTTTAAATCTATGCCCTGCAATTGTTTCCAAGTTCTATAACACTATTTTTACTACATATGAGCAACACCGATATGCCCTAGACCATATATGGAACTATGATGAAACATGCTTACAGGCAGGAAGGAATTGTAGTATGCAGGTAATTTCCAACAGAGGGAGTAGAAATGTGCCTCAGATATTTCCTAAGAGCAAGGAGTGGATCACAATTCTTCCTGTGTCTATGCAATTGGTTCATCAATACCAAGATTTTATCTATTTAAAGGTAAAACTCAACTAAAAAATTATATACATAATTGTGAACCAGGTGCATGCATGGCTGCACATCCTTATGCATGGATGACAAAGGAACTATTCCTGAATTGGATTTTCCACTTTGCTGCTTCTGTACCAGGTGGTGTCTCGCCTGAAAACAAACACTTACTAATTTTACATGGCCATGGAATCCACATGGCTATGTAGACAATCGAGGAGGCCAATAAATTGGTCATTGACTTGTTAACATTGCCAGCTCATACCATTCACAGAATGCAACCCCTTGATGTGAGAGTATTTGGGCCTTTCAAGAACTATTTCAGGGTCGAGCAAGCTTCATGGATGGAAAAGAATCCAGCGGTGGAAGTAAAGAGGTTTGAGCTATCTGAGCTTGCAAGTAAAGCATTTAAAAGGGATCTCACACCTTCTAATATCAAGATTGGATTTTTGAGGACTGGTATATGCCCACTTAATCTTGATGCTCTTATGCATGATACTAGTTGTATCCATTTTGATTAAATAATATTTGCCACACTTTCCAAATAAAATAATAATTTTTTGCCAAACTAATATTTTCCTCCCTTTTTTTAATAAAATAATGTTTTCTCCCTTTCATTAATATCATCAAAAATGGGCAAAACTTCTTAGTAATTTCCGCACTCTCAAAAGCAGGGAAATTATATATTATGCAGCTTTCAATTTTATTCAAGTAAGTGTGTTTAATCTCTCATTCTGTAAATCTAGAAATTGTGTGTAAAGTTTGATAGATTTCTCTAATCTATAGTTGTTCTCTGAATTCCCTTTATTAGGAATGTTTCTGAATTTGATTGAGCCGCCTTACTAATGAATCTTATGTCTTGAATATTGTTTTATATTCATATACTGAATCCTTGAGAGTTACTTTTTAGTACAATCATTTGCATGCAATATTCTTATGGGAACAAGACCTAGAGTGCAGAAGTCGAAACGTCATATTAAAGGAGTGGTGGTAGATGGCGTAAATGAAGTAGGTGAAAAGAAGTGGTATACATTAAAAAAAATTTTGGAGTCTATTGAAGTGAATATCAGGAATTTTGGTAGGTAATACGAGTGAGGGCTCAATGATAATGTTGGGGTTGACTTTGTGAAAAAGAAGAAGGTCACTCCCAGTGGATTTGGAGGGGATGATGTTGGAAGAATGTGATTCTTTTGTCCTCTGTATTTACTATAATGGAAGCTAGTACCTGTTTTTCTTTGTCTTATGTTTTTCTATTACATAGTAACTACTATCTAAAATTTTGAAAAGGTGTGGAATCTTGGATGGTGATGAAGATAGACTAGTTTATTTCTATGTCTCATCCCGAGAGAAAAAAAGTGTTAAGCTAATTTATGGTGAGAAAAATGTAGACTCTTTTTACTATTTTCATGAAACAACAGTTAGATTCTATATATAACCAAGAAAAGGTAGAAAGTTCACTAGCAGTAAGATTAACTCAAAATCATTTCAATGAAGAGTGTCAGTCCATTACATTGGGCATTTTGCATACTGATTATGCTAATGGAGGTTCAACAAAATACTTGAGGGAAATTGGTTTGGAATATGTGGTCACTTCCACTAGAGTGAAGTACTTTACATGAGAAGGCTATTGAATATGATATTGGTATCTACTTTGAAGAAAATGTAAATGGAACTATTTTTTTCTGAGGAATTATTACTATAGTTGAAAGAATTCGATGAAAAGCATTCGTCTGCATCAACAAGTTTGTTTGACTATAAATGGGATCCAGTAATTCAAATATTTCTAGTATTTAGCCTAGTAAATAGATAATGTAATCATATGAGTATTTTTCATACATTACACTTCTTTCAATTGATCTTCTAGACTCAGAGTAGAATAGTGTTGTTTAAATATTTATGGCCATCAGTAGTTTGATAAATCAAGTAGTTGGGAATGCATGGAGTGGCTTGTTGTTGGTAGATACAATTCTTCACTCCATGGGATGGTTCATTCAAACATGGAATAAACTATATCTTGTCATCCAAGCATACAATTGAAGGTTTGTTCTTCTATTTTTTTCTTATTATATATATATTTAACTTTATATATTTATCTCTAATATGTCTTCGACTCATTGTGGTCTTTCCCATAAGGAACTACCTTTTGTATTCTGAAAAGTTTTTCATACAACTATTATAGTTAGCAGTGTTTGAGAAGTAGAATGTGTTGAATATATTTAAGTGATCATGTTAACTTATATTAGTTTAGATATTTATATTATTATGTATTTGCCTTGTGATAATATATGGTTCTCCAATGACTTAGTTTGTGTGGAACATCACAATTTTGTGTCGTGTGCCCATTGAGTGCATTGTTTCCATTCACCAGAAAAGAAATTGAAAAATTGTTGTATACACAAACATGAGTGCTACATAGTAAGTGAGAGATATTAAAAATTTTGTACTTGTTATCCCTTAAAATGTAGTTGGAATATTATAAATCCTACATTATACAACCGTCTCTAATATAAATAATTCCATTTAGGTGCATATGTAACCTACCAGGATCAATTTAAATATGAAACCTTATTTGGAAAAACTGGTGCAAAATGTCTTAGTGGGTGAGAAATTCTAGAGAAGATGATGGATACTACAGATTCAAATACCTTCGATAGTTGGATTTTACAAGTATTCTAAGGTCCCCTGAAATGTTAGGTTAATGTATTCAAAGGTGGGTGTGAAGGTGTTTGCTCACTACTCAATTTTTTTCTTTTGAGATGTTTTATGTACTATTTCAAAGATGAAATCATTATATCATGGAACAAAAAATTACATCACATGAACAACAAGGTTACTGTGAAAATCCTGCCCTAAAATAACCTAAAAGGAAAGCATATGATCATGTGCGCCAAGATACTCAACATCAAAACACTAATTTTGGCTCTCACAAGCAGATCCATTGATGAATTAAAGCTCCTTAGATCCCCTGTGTTAAAAGAAGAGGGGTCATCCTGAAAAGTAACTTTACATGAATACTTCCATAGACAACGAATATTCATCAATAGTATTAAATTCTATAGGGGTTTGTAGCTATCTGAAACCTTCTGAATGTACTCCAAAAGACTCATTTTCCACAAAAGTATGGTTTTGAAGAATTGAAATTCAACCCAAAACCATGCCTAAAAATCAACCAAACATATCCAAAATATATTCTTGACCTCTTCATCATTTCCACACAGAACAAAAGCAACATTTTTCATACAATATATCTTCTTTATGAAGTTTATTTTTGGTAGCCAACCGTTGATGGAGCAGAATCCACCTCTAAATGTTGTGCTTAAAAGCCAAATTTGATTTCCAAATAGATTGACATTGCCTCAATCCATTTGGAAATATCCGAGACATGAATCTTAAGATAAATGCCTCCTTAGGATCCTACAACAAAAATCCATTGGATATGGTGTGTGAAACTGCAACACAATATCTGAGATGCTTGTTGGGTCGAGACTAACTAATTGTTGTCACAATATGGTATACTATTTGTATGTTCATACATAAACATTGTGATGATATTTATTTCTTTCCATGTTGGAGGTAGAGTAGGAGATTGATGTTGCGGGAAAGTTTCACAATGCTTAAACCTTCCATTCTTTTGATGAGAGAGTTTGGCTCAATCAGGATCAGTTGGGATATAAAAGTTGTGCTCCACATTGGTTGTTGGTTTTTTGTCCTAGGATTTCATTGAATCTCATCCTCATTATTATCTTGTGGTTGTGTCCATACACCTTCCCACTCCTCATTGGGTTTCCCTTGTTTCCCCATTGAGCCACCTTCTCTTTTTGATTTTGGTGCTAATCTAAGGCTTGCTTCAAGCCTACGATAGACTCCTAATATGTGTGTCTCTTCTCTCTATACATTTGCCTAATTTCTATATAGCTAGATGGACAATAGAACATGAATTAAAATGGCTAAGACCTCCAAATTTCCTGCAAATTAACAGGCTCATGCTTCATTTAGGGATGTCCCTTAAAAATGGTATTTCAAATTTGAGGTGAAATGTTTTTATACAAAATATGCAATCTAGCTTGTGTAGACTGATTTATTTTGTTAGTTGGATTTCAAAGATAATCATTTTAAGCCTTTTCCTTCCTTTACCAAGTTGCATAAAGTCTCCCTGCTTCTGTTTTCCACATAAATTTTTAACTATTGGTGTGACCAAAGAGGAACTAGACAAAGTGATCATATTATTAGATATATGAATAGTGGAAACACACTAAACATAAACCGTTCAATAGTTGTGGCAATATATTAACAACTTATGCTAATTCTAGCTACTTTTATTTGTATGGCTATATTAAATTGTTTGTAGATTATTGTGTATTATTAGTTTTTTGTGCATGTCATGCTACAGGAGTGTGACATTGAGTTAACTCCATTGAGTTATTTTTTATTAAGTTAAAAATAGGGGCTGCATAATTAAAAAAATTTACAAAGATTATGTCATTATGTGTAGAATACTTTAAGAGTATGTGTAGAATACTACCATAACTCTTCACATACTTTTTTAAAGGGTGCTAGCTCAATGGAAGAGACCCTGCTTATTGCCTTATAAGCATGAGGTTGTTGGTCAAGGACTACCATAACTCTTCACATAGTTTTTTAAAGGGTGCTAGCTCAATGGAAAAGCTCCTGCTTATTGTCTTATACACATGAAGTTGGTGGTTCGACTCGACTATGTTCTAACATGAATTAATCAATGATATTGTACTTTATATTTAATTTAATATTTTTTTTATTGATTTATTTCAATGTTAGATTGATTTATTTCAATGGTGAGATATTTTTTCTAGATTCATTGTTTTATATTGTCTCTAAACAAACAAAAGTGATATTGTATTTTTTATTGTTTCTAGAAAGACAAAAACAACGTATTTAATCCCAACTATTGTCTCTAGAGAGACAAAAACAAAATTGTCTCCTATGAACCACATTAGATGGTTCGAAACATCAACCAAATTCTAATGATATTGTTAATGCGAAAGACATTTATCTAAAATAATCTGTGTTACATATTGTTTTTACAGAGAAAATTTTTTTAAAACAATAATTTGAGACAACAACTTAAAGACAATATTTAAAACAGATACACATTTTTTTACATATATATTTAAGACGATATACAATTTTTTAAGAAATCCCAAAACTCACTCCAATAAATATCATATACTTACTGCTACTAACAGAGAAATAAAATAAAGCATGTTCTCCGTAATTATAGATGCAAACTTGGGAGTACCTTTTTCCATTATACTTTACCCGGAGGTTTTTTTGATGGGCTGCCCAAGATTTCCTTTTCTAATTCGCCGAGACTTCGAGTACCTTTTTCCATTATACTTTGCCCGCAGGGTTTTTTTGGAATATGTTATCGGGGGCGATTATCCAACTCTATCTACATACTTAGTTTACTGGAATAGAAACCAGCGTTTTATTTTTCTTTTAAACCAAAAAAAAAAAAAAACAACTTCCACACCAAATATAATTACCACTGGCATCTTGCCCCACCTTCCCTGAAGATATGCACGTGATTTCGTATCCTCTGCTTCAGCCTGCTACATCTTAGACCACGTGATTTCGTATCCTCTGCTACCACCTGGTGCATATAATTACACCAGTAGAGCGCTTACTTTGGCTTTCAATTTCAATGTCATCCCGATTCCCGACCCCACGAAGACCACCAACCATATCCAAGTGGTAGCTGTTGCACGTCATTTCGTATGCTTTCCTTCCACTTCTTCGACCTATAGCAGTGGAGCTATAGGTCGAGGAAGCCCACCTACTATATCCAATTATTTGTTGTTGCACTTTCATTATTCCAGCAACACGTTGTCTTTGTGTTCGTGATGAAATGAATGGACGGACTCTTGTCATTGTCTCTTTCCTTGTTTGAGAGGAGGATTTTAGATTTCTAAAATATTTGAGTTGTTTTTAGTTTGATTTTTTTTGGAAGTTTTTCAAGTGGATTTTTTAGGTTTAAAACTAGTTTAAAATTTAAATAACATAAATTAAGATTGCACCTCAAATTTTTCATTTTTTCATAGTTAGGAGAAAGTTTAAAAAATCTCATTAAAAACAACTCCAAATACATGTTTAAAATGATGATATTTATCAATTTAATAAATTTTTATGACCAAGTTAGAAAGTTTGAGATCTTTATCTTTTTTTCTAGATTTTTTAAATATTTTAAAAACTGACCCAAAAAACAGTGTTTTAAAATATTCCAAAAACTGGTTAAAAAGAACAGAGTTTGAGATCATGATCTAGTTCAATTGTTAAATTTAAAAAATATTTAATAATGTTCTAGATGATTTCGAAAATATTTCAACAACTCAGGAAAAAGAAAAAGAGAATAAACCAAAAAAGACATCAAGCAAATATTGAATAAACCCCTCTATCTTCTACCATGAAATACCATAGCCGGTGGTAAAGGTTAAAAAATTTCATTGTCAGGTTCAAAAAGATGGTACGTCGAAGCTTGAAAGGACGTACGTTCAGAAAGTACCAAATCGTTGGCCTTTTTCAGCGATATCGTTGGCTCTTTTCACACATGCACATATGGTTGTACACATATATGGATGTACATGTTTGTTTAGTCATTCAACCTACTGAAGACATTAAATGACACCATTCAATTCAGGAAGTAGTTCACTCAACCTTTCAATTCAAGAATTAAAAACAACAACCCTTTCAATTCAAGAAATAAATTCAGGAAAGCACAATGATCAACCATGAAAGCTTATCAGCGATTAGATCATGTACAAATAAATCCACAACACAAATTTGAATTTGGGAGATGGCAATCCATGTCAATATTCCCTCCCAATTAAATTCTAGATCATAAAACCATAAAACATCAACCCTTAATGTTTTTCATTTGAAGCATTCATTCTCCTCATCAGCTGCTACAGACATACAATTAGAGTGTTCACATACAATCAAACTTTTTAAATAGTGTTCCATTCATTTTTCAGACATACAATCAAACTGTTCAAACAGTGTTACATTCATTGTATTCATCAGCTGCTGGAGACATACAGACAAAGTGTGTGCAGAGTGTTGCATTCCAGACAGAGTGTGTGCACAATGTTACATTCATTCTCTTCATCAGTTGCTGGAGACATACATGTTGTTGTTGAATAATGTTATTATATTGAGTACTTTATCATTATTTTAGTTGAGGAACCATGTTAAGATTATAGGTTATAGATCATATTCCTACTAGTATCTACTTATTAGAGTTTAGTTCAGTAAATTTATGGCTTCTATCCTCAGAGCCTAGACAAATCAACTAAGAAATCTCACAACCATGGAAGAGAAAGCTAGAAAAAGTGTACAAAGTTGAAGTGTTGACAATGAAGGCAGAGATCATAATTCCACCGATAGATAGATAGATGGACATAAATTGATCATAATGCCACAGATACATATAGATATATGGTCACAGACTTATCATAATTCCACAAATAGATAGATATATGGACATAGATTGCACTCGTCTAGAAATTAGGAAGTTACTCAATTTAAAAATAAGTTGCTCAATTTAAAAACTTTCTTTATGTAACTGTTTTTTTTTTCAGCTTCTGTTTCTAAGACCTGTCTTTGTTAGGAAGTTCTAATTAAGGTCTGAATAGAAGGATCATGAATAAAACAAAGCTCATGCAAACACTCTTAGAATTCCATTTACAACACAATAAGTCAACTTCTAGTTTTTGTTTTAGAAGATTAAATCAAGGCTTAAGCAAAAGAGTAAATCAAGGCTTCAACAAAGTTAAACCTATGCTAAGAGGTTGAGATCCTGAAGAGCCTAAGAAGAATTGTTTAGAGTTCCTTAGAGGCACAGTTTAGAATTTATTTTAGAGGAACCTAGTTGTGCTAGAGTCTAGTTGTCCTCTGCCACCAGTACAAAGGCTTCAATATGAACTTAACCAGAAACTATGAATTTCCTATCTAGTTAGATTTTATTTCCAGTTCAATACCTATAAACCAATAGAAAGGCTTCAATATGAACTTAACGAGAAACTATGAATGTCCTATCGAATGTCCTATCTTGTTATTTTTTCTTTCCAAGTCAATACCTCTATGGAAGTGACTGTAAAATTAAGAATTAGAGAACTTGTGTGTAAATATTTACATAAAACATTCAACCCTTGCCCCCAATAGATGTAATTTAACAAATTCACCAAACTTGTCTTAATGAAGCCAAAAAGTATATTTCTTACAACCATGTTAAAAATAGAATATTCCATGTTAACTTACAACCATGTTAACAATAGAATATGCCATATTAATTTACAGCTATGTTAACTTACAGGCATGTTGCTTACAGCCATGTTAAATTAGAAGATGCCATGTTACTTACAACCATGTTAACTTCAAATTACAAAATGCACAAATTTCCTACACCAATGCAAGAGTTCATAACAAACAATAGAAGATTCCATGTTTCTTACATCCATGTTGTTAACTGTCAATAGGCATCACTTATCTTTCTCATGTTGATATTAGAAGTCATACATAATTGAAATACAATGTAGTGAAAATCATTCAATAATTCAAAGTAACAATGTAATCCAAATTCAACTGTCCAGGTAAACCAGGTCTATTCCATTTCAATGTTAATTAATTCAAAAAATTATTCATTGATATGAATGGATTACTAGGCTTTGTTTTATCATTAAAATAAAATCCTTGTTGATAACACAATATACACTCAGATACATCCTGAACTCTTTTGAGTAAAATAAAAAGTTTCCTACACAAATGCAAGATTTCATAAAAAACAATAGAAGATTCCATGTTGTTAATAGTCAATAGGTATTACTTATCTTTCTCATGCTAATATTGGAATTCATACATAAATATAGTTTATTCTATACAATTGTGTTGTAATACTTATCAAATATATTACTCATGTTGTACTCGAAAATAATTTTAAATCAGAATTTCGTGGTAAATCTGTAGGTTGTTGGAGCCATGGCAAGAGTTTCTATTGCAGATACGATAAGGAATAGGAGATGAGGGACAAGGGGGGCCCCAACTGCAGAGCATTTCATCAGATGAGGATGTCAATTCTCTCAATGCTCCCAGTGATGGTATTTCTACCTCTAACATTAATTATTGGGTAAATGAGTTAACTATTACAAATCGTAGAGTGCCTGTTATAGTTATGATTGAAGAGGAGGAGGATGAGGTGGTCAAGTGGTGTAAGGATATGGCCCAATTGGGACATGGGTTATACCTTATACAACTTAAATCCACTGTAGCTCAAATCTGTCAAGGAACGCCAAACCCCTTTAAACATGGTTTTCTTGGTAAATCATGGTGGATTTGGTTTAAAAAGAAGCATCCAGGCCTTGTGTTACGTACAGGGGAGGCCTTTACAAAGACAGGGCTTTAAATATATGCTTTGTAATTATTTCCAAGTTCTATAACACTCCTTTTGCTGCATATGAGTAACACTCATATGCCCCAGACCATGCATGAAACTGTGATGAAACATGCTTACAGGCAAGAAGGAATTGTGGTATGCGATTAATTTCCAAGAGAGGGAGTAGAAATGTGCCTAAGATATTTCCTAAGAGCAGGGAGTGGATCACAATTCTTTCCTGTGTCAATGCAATTGGTTCATCAATACCATGATTTTATCTATTTAAAGGTAAAACTCAACTAAAAAATTATGTATAGAATTTTGAACCAGGTGCATGCATGGCTGCACATCCACATGCATGGATGACAAAGGAACTATTCCTGAAGTGGCTTTGCCACTTTGTTGCTTCTGTATCGGGTGGTGTCTCGCCTAAAAATAAACACTTACTGATTTTACATGGCCATGGAAGCCACATGGCTATGTAGACAATTGAGGAGGCCAATAAATTGGGCATTGACCTGTTAACATTGTCGGCCCATACCACTCACAGATTGCAACCGCTTGATGTGAGCGTGTTTAGGACTTTCAAGAACTATTTCAGGGTCGAGCGAGCTTCATAGATGGAAAATAATCTAGGGGTGGAAGTAAAGAGGTGTGAGCTAGCTGAGCTTGCAAGTACATAATTTATAAGGGCTCTCACACCTTCTAATATTAAGGCTGGATTTCAAAGGACTAGTATATGGCCACTTAATCTTGATGCTCTTATGCATGATACTGGTTGTAGCCTAGAATTTGAAGTGGAAGGTCAACAAGCAGAGAACTTACAAGACCATATCAGTGCCCAAGAAGATGTATTTGCTGCTGAAGGTATAATGTCCATTTCTGAAGGGTTGTTCTATGGTGATGATGATGAGCATGTCAGTGAGCCACAGTTCAATCATGAACCAACTAACAATATCAATGAGGTTGTCACACCCATTGAACCACCTACGAATTATGCATGTGATATTCCATGTGATGCAACTTAAAATGAGAAATTGACCATGCCAACCCAAGTAAACGCATCATCATGGTTGGGAGAGACCATGATGAATATCACTGGAAATAATGTATCTACCACCAATGAGGAAAGCATGGACATGCCTTCACAACCATAAGGGTTGAAAACCGAACTTGTTTATTATTTTTTGGACAATGGATCATTGGAAGAGGAGCCTATTCAGCATGAAGTACCTGAAGAAGACAACAATGGGGGAAAATCAGTTGTCCCGGAGGATGAAATCCAAGTGTCAGGTCCGAAGGAGCATGAGGCAAAGCAAAAGTAGAGATTACTTAGTGCACTCCTAAAGCTACCAGTAGAGAGTGTGAAGGCTACCAGGAGGAGTTCACAATTGCTCACATATGAAGATTATATGAATTTAATGTTAAAGTCTGAAGGTAAAAGAATGAAATTTAGGAAGCTAAAAAGAGAAAGAAGGAGTTAGCCAATTAAAAGAGGCCTGCAAGGATTGCAACAATAGAAGCTCGAGCAAAGGAAAGGTTGGAAAGACAAAAACCAAGGTAAGGTAAGGAACACCAAAAGTAATTGGCAAGGCAAGAGAGAGAGGCAAGAAAGGTTTATCAAGAGTTGGAAAAAGGAGGAGGGGTGACAAGAAGGGAAGACCATGGTTCAAGCCACTTTGAGGCAAATAGGTTGATTTTTAACACGATGTACCACATTGCAGAGAAGACGCCATCATACCAAGACCTGATTAACATCCAAGTCCCCAGCTATCAGGCAGGGGTTAGGAAAACCTCTTATACCCCTACCAGTGCAGGTTTGAATCCTAAGTGTGTTTATATGACACATGCAGTCAGTGCTGGGGTTAGTAACACAAGTGGACACTTGGGATACTCAGTCCCACCATGGCTAGAAGGATAAAATTGGAGTCAAGCATATGGAAACATTCAGGCACATCCTCATCATCCAATCTTGGGCAATACACAATACTTGGGTCAGGCAGTAAACTCAACAATTTTGGAAAATGCTGGAAATGGAATTCATCAAGCATAGGAGTGTGTTAAAGCCTCAGAATTCCATTACAACAACATGGGGTAAAACCACTTGGTCCGAACCTTAGAGCTAGTCCTTTTCCATTTGGTGTAGTGGCCCCGACAAGGGATAAAGGGACAAGTTCCCCTTTAAGGATAATGAGGATGTGATTGTTTATAACATGCAAATGGAAAAATGATTTAATCTATCATATGCAATGACTAAATATCTATTCTAATATATACCCAGGAGTATTCATTCTTCAATGCGATCTATAAAGATATCTTTCAACAATTGGTAATGAATATTATTCAAAATTTGAAAGAGATGAAAATTATGTAAAAATAATTATTTTGAAAAAATAGTTTTTAATCAAAACAATTGTGAAATATATATCGCATTCATAAGTTTGATCACATATGAAATAACTAACCATATATCAATATCAGTACAAAAGTGCATGTAACATTCATTTATGATAACAACTTTCATATATAATACAGATAAAAGATGAATGTCAATTCAAGAAGCAAAAATTAATATAATGTGGAGAAATACCATATATACGAGGTTCTATTCATTCAAATCGACAGTATTATTCTGCTCCTCTTCACGTTAAAGTAATTCAATGAGTACAAAAGCGCAAATTTACTTAAACAACTTCAATATCAAAAGAAAAGAGGCTTTGTTCCATTAATTCATCAAGGCATTCACAAACATAAAAAAGTGCATTCCTTTGCAAATGTTTTAAGACAAATTTCTGGACCCTTATATAAAAGCATGAGAAGGGTTTAAATACTAAACTAAATATGTCAAAAATAGATTATTACATAAAAATTTGAGGGGGTTTCAAAAAAAATTCCTCGTAATGAGTAAAATAAACTAAAATCTAGAAATAAAGATAACAATATGCTTAAGTGGGTTCATCTTCTTTTCTCATTTGATCTCTGAGGTGGTAAATATCTACCATCAGCTTCAACTGAGCTAGCTGTTTGATCTCGGATCTAACCTGGCCTTTAAACATGACATTTGAAAGTGTTGGAAACGATTTCTTAGTGGAATCAGTTAAGGATTGTAGGGTCATGTACTGATGATTTTTTTATTATTAGAAAGTTCCAGTAATTTTCTTGATCTAACTTAGTTGTCTTTTTTATAGCTTCTTCCTGTGTCTCTGTGCTTTCCTTCCACTTTGTTTTCCAATAATTTAAGCTCTAGGATCACTTCGGCTGTATATTCTTGGATAAGTTCATCATCTATAAGATGTCCATTAACATACTCGATGATCTCATATGTTGGATTTGTTGCCTTTGATGTTTCCTTCTCTACCTATCTTAACTGCATTTCCCAGTTATTAAATAAAATATCTTTGTGAAACTTATCAATTTTTGGGAGATCAATTTTATTTCCTATATCAGATTCTTGCCATAGGATGAACTCAAAAATTTTCTTTTGAACATTTTCACATTCCAGTCTTTTGGTCGCCACTTGTTGAATCAAAATTTTTCTTGTCTCACAATATGAGTTGGTAGCTGAGATTTTCTGACAAAAAGTTTCCTATTGCTGCTTCAATTTTGCATTCCATTCAAGTGCCTCTTTTATAAAATGTTCTATTTGAGGTTGGATTTTCAACATATCCATCACTACCTCTATCTGTGTTTCCTTCTTTGAAATATGTACTTCATGTTGGAACTTTAATCTTTCAAAGTCCTTCTGGAACTGTGATATTTTCATCTCAATTTTCTTATTGGCATTAACCTTTTCGTGTTCCAATTTTCTTTCTAATTCTAGAAATTTATCTTCTTTTTGTTTGAGCATTAGTTTCAATTCCACTTATTTATGAATTGTGGCAATTGCATATGCACCTGAAAACGGTGACATTTCAGTAAAATGTTCTGTAGGATTGGCAAAAGAGTCTTTCCCGACAACATCTATTGATTCATTATTGAGAGCAGTCACTGTTTCATCAATTCTTACTCTTTTCCTTCTCTTTACTACAACTTTCTGATTTGGGCTGTAGAAAACATCTATTGAAGGTATTTCTTCAATATTCAAAATGATTTATTCTGTTGGGTAGGTCAGGATGATCTCTTGTTCCTGAACCTCTAGTACCTGCTGAAGTGGCCTTGCAGTTTCTACTATATTCTAAGTTTTCTTAGGAGTTAGAAAACTTGTTAATCCTTCTGATTAGGATTTGGTGGTGTCTCATCTGCTTTAGAAAATTTTTTCAATTTTGTCTTTAAATCATGTGTTTGAGGTCTTACTGTCTGCTCAGGTGTAGTTTGAACATGTTGAACTTCTTTTGAAGATGATTTAGCTTCACAAGTTTCTTCCTTAGTTTTCATATCAACTCCTTTAATTACTTTTTCAATTATATTCTCAGGGCTTTCATTTTTTCATTCAGATTCATTATCAGAATGGTCTGAACTCTTAGATTGATGTTGTGAATGCTTTGAATCTAGAATTAACTTTTATTGTGATTCGTCTTCTGACATATCTTTTTCTTCATCATCTAAACCGATGTTGGGAGTTGGTATTCTGACATATTCCATTAGTAACAAGTACAATGGGACTGTTTATAACCTCTTGTTTCTGTATTCATGAAAATATTTAAGGTCTTATACATTGAGCTTATTGGATGCAATTTTTAACACATCTGAAAAATTCTATACACCTTCAAATAAATCATCAAATATATCCTTTTCACTCATTAAATATCTGAGTTTAAGATTAGTTGTAAAATTATGGACCACATCATTTGGATCATACTGTCTCCCTGTCATTAAAGCTAGATTCAATGAAGTAATGTTTCGAATTTATTTAGCTGCATGACCTATGTCAAAAAGGGTGAAGGTACCACACTGCAATGGGAAGGTATGCCAAATGGATCTCTTGGAATCTCTGAGTTTCTTGGTTATACCATTTACAAGAGTTTTGTATGCAATTTATCTAGCCAAGAGTTTATCTAGAAATTTGTAGGGTAGGACATGAGGGGAAGAAGACTCCAAAAAACTCAGACATAAGTAAAATTTTCCTCACCAAACCATGTGGCCATAGGTAAAATATCGACATTGGCTTCTTTGGAAATTATTGGAGCTCTCTCATTAAAAATAGTTTGATTAATGGGAAACATAACACCAAGACAAATATTGTAGAAATGTAAATGAAATTTAGACTCCCACGGGGCTTTATGATAAATATGAATAGTATTAGGGTCTTGCCTAGTCGACTTCCAATTGATAATAGGAAATTTCGAGTAGAAACATATAACATCGATGATATATGCGCTCATGTAATTGTCCTATTGGAAAAGACTCTATTGGTTTTGTAATCCATAATGTTTTTGGCCAAATTATCAGAGAAAATGTTTTCCCAATTCATGATAGTGGAATTTATGGCTGCGTCAATTAAAGGAACTCACTCAATGGATAATTTAGTGGTATGAGGTCTAGAAAATAATCTACACAACATTCCTGCTACAAAACAGTAAGGTGATAGCAATTGTGTTATTGGGTACATACCAACTTTATCTTGATTTATCTTTCCTTGATCATTCTTCCGTCCTTTCACCACCTTAATTAGGTTTGAATTGTTTCTTGTAAAGCTTTCCAAGAAAGCTTTATATAAATATTTTGTGGCCTAGGCAAATGATACATTGTTCGCAAATCCTCGGCTATGAATGAACCCATGTTCTCTAGTTTGTAATTCTTGAATGTCCTATCTGCAATGTTGTGATTATCAATGACCCATTTTACCATATCAGTGTATGGTAAGATCTTTGGCCTCACCGCTATCCTGTGTAGAAACGAACATGAAACTTAAAAATAAGAAGGTTATGATCAAACAACCTTATCTGTTGTTGCTATTTTCTTTAGTTATTTTGGATGTTCTTCCTAAAATGGGTTATACATGGCTTCCCATGAGGAAAATCCATTGTCCTTATTGCAGGTAGTGTCTAAAAATAGTGGAGGCATGTTTATAGTTTCAAAAATGGACGCTTGGGCAACTAATTTGCCTTTTTTTCATTCCTGTTGATATTTCTTCCTTAGGTAGTTTCCTGAATTCAAACATGATGAGTAAATTCATATCTGAGATGAGGAGAGAAAAGGATAGAGAATAGACTTAAATCAACATAAATAAAAAATATGGCGCTTTAAATTTAAAAACACACTTCAAGTAAGATATCAATCTTTTGAACACTGTACCCATTGAATGTCGTTAATAACCCTTTAATTGTTTATCAAATCTCTTACATTCCTTATGCAATATTTCTAATCCAATGATCTAAGTTATTAGATCTTATAACAGATCGATTGATTAAGAATCACTTCAAGCGTTTGAATAATAAATGTTATAGCACAAATTGCAATTTTTAGCAGATACCAATACCATATGTTTTCTCCACTGGTGAAATGCGAAATGCGATCTGCGCAAATCACACATTGCACTTTATTATGACGTATATAACTTTCCATTTGGTTTAATGTTGTGGAATATGATATGTGCTAAAAACTAAAAGTATTGCACTTTATCGAATTTTATGGTTACGTTTCATTGTTCATTTATTGTCTCATCGGGTCTGACTCATCGCAATTCCTTTTGAAATAAGTTTGTCTTTTAAAGGAGGCACGACACAATTCACTACTTAAGGTTTTTAAAATATTTTCAAGGGAGAATTTCATATATTTCAAAAAAATTTGAAGCGCTTATCACAATTCACAACATTTATATGTGTTTTAACTTTTGTCAACTTGTGAACTTTACGATTTGCGCTAAGTGCAATGAAATCAAAGTGAATAGAAAAAGAACCTTTTATTCCTAAAGTTTAAAACTTAACGCTAAATGAAATAATGTTTCTTAAACTCTATTTATTTTTTTAAAGAGTTCCCATTTATTATTAAAAATAAATGGGGGGTGTTGTATAGTACAACAATTGGTGATTCTCTTGGGAGAACCAGTTATCTCTTATCTTTTTTTGAAATTTATAAAACTTTTCAAAATAAAAATAGGTGCATGAATGAATTTCAATACAAATAATATTTCACTGAGTAATAAAATCTCACTTAATTATAATTCATAAGATTTCCTCTTTAAAATGTAAATATGAGTATTTGTATCAATATTTACTAAGTTTAGAAAGATAACGCAGGTGGCTCATTCAAATTAGCTTTATAGATATATAGTCATTTATCACAGGTAGAGCCTCTGGTACCAATAGGAAATTTTAGCTTTGGCAGGTTTACCTTTTACCCAACAATGATTCATTGTCCCATCCAGCTACTATTTCAATTTTCCAAAATAAATTGAGTATTATATACTTGATCTCTTTGGAAACTAGTTTTCTTTTTTGTAAATATTTTATATGTATTTTTTATCACTTAAAAGCCATAGCCTTGCCTTGGTAACCAAATACTAACAATTCCATTTGTTGGTTGTAACTAAATTGATCAAGCTGGCTCTTGATGGGACCCCTTGCCTTTTGATATAATATCAATTCATTACCCTATTTTTGTAGGCAGTATTGGTAATTTCAGTTTAACTATTTTCCAATGAACTTGGTAAATAAGCTAGTGATGAGACTTATTATCTTCTAAGTTTTAGCATATTTTTTTGAATTACATTCTGAAAATTGAAAATTTTGCTGGATGGGGTAAATCATTGGCCCTTTTGAGGGTTCTGGATGATAATTTTAGAGTTTAAGATTTCTTATCTGTAAAGAGTCCTTACTATGTTAAAGATTATTTTCTTCACTGATAGTAGAGTAACCATACATTATAAAAATGAGATTTTATCAAAGAATAAATAACTTCATAGAAATAAAAAAATTTAGCGAAATAAAATCTATTTGAGATTCAAAATTTTCAATTGTTTCCTTAACAATTCTTATTTATAGAAGCGATAAATCAAAAATATTCTCTGAGATTTTTATTTGAAAAACCAAAAATAAATACCATTGAAAATTTATTTTCCTAGAAAAGAAAAGACAAGAATATACAGGGAATAGAAGGGGTTACCTCTTATGAAAAATATTTCTTTAAAATTTTCCCATTAATAGGCGAAGAATCTCTTTTGCCTGATAGATCTTGCAATAAAAATGATGATGGGCCTATTTCTTCTATGATTTGAAATGGTCCAAGCCACAGTCTTTGGAATTTGGTATGTTTACCTTTTTCCTTGTGTGCCTTATCCCATTTTAGTACCAGATCACAAATTTGAAACATTTTTGGAGTGACAGAAGTTGTATCAAACGAAACTTTAACTAACTGTTGATGATGTGCATGAGTAACTTTAGCTTTTTCTCTTTCCTCTTCAAGTTTAAGGATTTGGAATTGTCTTACTTGAAAAGAAGAAGAGGGTGATTCATCAATAAATTGGACCAGGGTAAGAAAAGGAATAACTATATTAGTAGGAAGGACAACTACTTTCCCTAAACATGATTAAATGGATAAGTGCCAATTGAGGCCTTCTTATTTATTCCATCTGCGCAGAGAGAAAAATTTAATTATTTGTGCCAATTTCTTTGGTTCTGGTCAAAAATTTGTTTAATGATTCTAATAAGGTTTTTATTTGTTGATTATGCTAAACCATTTCCTTGAGGATAATAGTTAGCAGAATATTTGAGTTTATAACCTCTTTTAATGGAAAATTCTATCATAGCAGCTCTTGAGAAATCATATGCATTATCAAACTTCAAAGCAGTGGGTAAACTAAATCTAGTTATGATAAACTGATCAATGAACTCAATAATATTATCAGAATTGGATACTTTTAGTGGAATTTCTTCCACCCATTTAGTAAAATAATCGGTAGTTGTGAGGATGTATTTATGTTGTCTGGAAGAGTTAGGAACCATCTCACCGATTATATCTAATCCCCATTGTTCAAATGGTTGTTTGATATTAATTGGTTGTAATGGAAAAGATGGTTTCCTTTGTCTTATAGATGCACTTTGGCAGAATTTTCATTTCCTCACATAATCATGAGCATATTTGAAAAGTGTTGGCCAATAGTAACCTGCATGCAAGATTTTATGTGTTGTTGTATTTCCTCCAAAATTTCATCTAGCTGGTCCATCATGGAGTTCCTGCAAAACTTTCTCTGCTTCAGTTTCCTCTAAGGATCATAATAACACATAATCAAATTTTCTTCTAAACAATACATCATTGACCATTTTGTATTTCTTAGCTTTCAATCTTAAAGCACACTTTGTTTTATAACTGAGTTGCATGGAGGCATATCCAATTTTCAAATAAAACTTAAGATCGGGATATTGAGACCGAGAATCGTTGAGGCTTACCTCAGACACTTGTACATCATTACCTAGATCTTCTTCTGATGATAAATGGGATGCTTCTGTTAGCATTATGAAAAAACCTTGACCTCTAATAATTTTAGAAGGTCTAATTTCTACATCATATTCTTGTAAATTAGTTACCCAGTTATCCCTTTTCCCTCCTACTTCTCTTTGCATCAATCCTTACCTTACTGCAGAGAATGGAACTATTATCTTGGTGTGATTTTTGACGAGAAATGGCCTAAAATTATTTATAGATTTGAAGACAAAAAATTATTGTTTCTCAATAGGCGAATATTTTAGTTCTGCATCTTACAAACTGGAACTGAAAAATGATATTGGTGCTTCAATTTGCTGGTCATTGAGCTATGTCAAAACGACAACATATGATGTATTTGATGAGAATGTATATAAAGTTAAAGGATTAAGAAAATTGGGAGTAGTCCAAAATGGAGCAATTATAATAGATTGTTTGATTAAATCAAATGCTTCCCTTTCATTATGTCCCCACTTAAAGACTGAATTTTTCTTAATCATTGTTTGTAAAGGTAAAACTATCTGTGAAAAGTCAGGGAAAGATCTCTTTACAAAATTTATCTATCCAGGAAATGACTACATGGTTTTATTATTATGAGGGAAAGGAATCATTTTAATTTCTTCGATTCTTTCAGGATCGATATAAATACTCTTTTTTGACATAATGAATCCTAAAATTTTTCCTTCATCTAAAGTAGAATAGGACTTGTTTGGGTTAAGTGAGATTCCATAATTTTTACATCACTCAGAGACTTGTTTTAGGTCATTCGCATGATTGGTTCTTTGTCTAGAAAAGAATTTGATGTCATCTAGAAAAATAAACACTGATTTGTTAATAAGCCCTCTAAAAGCTGTGCCCATGGCTCTTTGGAAAGTGGCACCTGCATCGATAAAACCTGAATGACATCTTCTGATAGGCATAATTTCCCCACTTAGTCCTGAATCTAGTCTTTAATCTGTCATCTGAGTGTACCAAGATTTGATTATATCTTGAAAACCCATCTAGAAAAGACATAAGTTCAAAACTAGCAACAATTTGCAGTACTTGTTCCATGGTTAGTAATGGAAACTTGTCCTTCTGACATGCTTTATTTAAATTTCTAAAATCAATGAAAATCCTAATGTCACCATTTTTCTTCTTGACATGGACCAAATTTTATACCCATCTTGAATTTCTAATTGGAAAGATGATCTTAGCTTTGAGGAGCTTATTCAACTATGTTTTAATTTTACTTTCAAGATTAGGATGAATTTTCCTCAACTTTTGTTGTATTGGTTTCTCATCTGTAATCATAGGAATAATGTGTTGAATAAAAGAAGTGCCATATGTTTTGAGATTAGTATAATCCCAAGAAAAAACACTTTTGTAGGTCGTTAATAACTTGACAAACAATACTCTTTCTTCAGAAGATAGACCAAGAACTAAGTCGAAATTTTATGGTTTATCATCGGTTCCAAGATTTACTAACTCAAATACTAAAGTTGAACTTTGAGTTTTAGAATTAGTAACTCTCTTGAACCTGTCTTTTAAATCATAAATGTGTTCAAGTTTGACAACTGACTTTGGTTTTGGATTTTAATATTATTCTTCCTTTACTTGAATGTCATGTTCATGGTTGTCTAAAATTTTATTATCATAAGATCCTTCAGGTGTGAGGAAATATATGATATAATAATCATTATTAAATACTCTCCAATTAGTAATATTATCAGGAATAGATGGTCTAAAAATCAACTCAATAAAAAACCTATCAGGACTAAATTCTTGAGATGGAATTAATTTCGATGCTACATTGGCCAATAAATCTACACCAACATTTTGTATCCTGGGCACAAAGGAGACATTGAAAGCTAGGAAATGAGAAATAAAATCCTGGACTAATGAATGATACTGTTTAATATGTCCAGAATGACAATGAATAGTATTTCTTACTTGTTTGACAATGATTTCTAAATCTCCAAGTACTTGCAGATATTTAATGTCAAGGTCAATTTCTTCATACAAACCTTGAATTAGTGCTTCATATTCTGTTGTGTTGTTTGTGCAATTGAATTCAAGTCTACAAGCTAGCATGGTCTTTTCTCCTTCAAGACTTATCAAAATACAACCAACTCTTGCACCATATTCTGATTTAGAACCATCAAAATAAAGAATCCAAAATAAAGAATAAACTACTGGTTTATTTACAAAATTTTAACATTTAGAAGTGTCTGTTTGGGAAACTTTCAATTTGAGAGATAACCACATTATCAAAGAAGGGTGATGGTTGGACATTAAAGTTTCCAAGAAATGATTGTGCTGAGTAATTTCAAATAATATTATTATTGAATGCTACTAGCTCATTAATTCCTTCAAGATCAGTAATTGTATGTTTCATGAATTTCTCACACTCTACTCGAATTTGGTTTGGATTTCTGTTGTAAGGAAGATACAAGTGTGACCAGTCCATTGCGAAATATCAATGAATTTTCTCAGACCAGTCTCTGCTCAATACTAAACCATAAAATTCAGGAATATCAGCTACCAAAATATCAATTATCTGAGCAACCTTAGGGTTTGATGATAATCTAATGGAAACATAATTTATATCTCCTATAACCTCTAGTTTTGTCCTATCGAGTTTTACTATATGAACAAGAGAATTTTGAGGAGTTATGTTCAATTTAGCAAATACTGATTTCATCATGATATTAGAGGAAGCTCCTGAATCAATTAAGAAATTATGGAAATTATTATTAAAGATCTCATAGGTTAATAGGAATGGAGGAGTATGAGAGATGGATCGACCACCTATCATAATAATATATGTGGTATAATTTTAGTTGAAGGAGAAGGAGGTTTACCCATATGATTTGCAGCTTGAACTACTATTGGAGCAGGTAAGGATGAAGTAGGAACTACATTCAAATATATAAATAAAATATTCTTTTGTTGTTTCAATTTAGTAAGTTCATGGATTTATATATTAGCCCTCGTATTTTTCATATCTTCCACTATATTATATTTAATGGTGTGAGAGACTACCATTGTCTTGGATGTAGATGGAACATCTGAAGGAGAAGGGTTAGTCTGTATAGGCTTAGATGTAGACTTCTTACTTACTATTTTTTCTTTAGTAGGAGCTCAATTCTTCTGTTTTTGATTAGCCTGCATTGCATCAATGGTATTCTTGCTTCTTATACTAATGGGTAAAGCTTCATGTTGTTTATCATTTGGTAGGATGAAAACCCACATGCCATTTAGTTCAACTTCTTCTTCGACTTTAGTTTCTTCTTCTTCTATCTGATCCTTATATGTGTCTTGATTAGACTCAATATTAGATATAATGTTGGGGGGCTGAGAAGTAGAAGACTGATTTTTCTTGAAGGACCTGAAAGTCTTCTTTGTACTGGAACTTTCAGAAATTTTTTTTTTTATGTCTGCCATTTCATTTGTTATGGTTTTTAGTAATTTCTGAAGACCTTCTACATCAAAAGGATCTTTTGGTGGCTTTTTATTTGAATCATATTTGAATGAGACTTTCTTGGATTTACTGTCTTCTTGAGAACTCTTCTTTTCAAGGGCTATAATACATTTCTGTGCAGACGAAGCTTCCTTCATGTTTTCTGCTAATGTAGGTTACTTCGCCCTATCAACAAAAATTGCTATGTTAGATGGAAGAGAAGAAATATACCACTCAATTTGAACCTCGACAATAGAAACTGATGTAGCATGGATTTTATTGAGTAATTTATTAGATGCATAATTGAAGTCTTTTATTTTCTCTCCAGTTTTAGCCTTAAGATTTGATAGGTCATTGATTAGCAATGCAGTGGTTTGGTCATCTTCAAACTTAGCTAAGAATTGTTCTTCAAACATATTCCAGCTAATTATAGAATGAGAAGGTAATGAAAAATACCAAGATCCTGTAGATCCTATAAGATTATATGGAAATAATCTGACTACACAGTCTTCTTCAATTACCTCTTTGAAATTGATGGCTAGCATATAATTATGGATATGTTCTTTAGCTAGGAGACCATCATCTGGATTGAATTTAGGTAGCCATATTTCAGGGTATTTAGGAAGAGGGTGAAGAGGAGCAGTCATTTGTACGACACTTGGATTATTCCATGGTTGTACATTTAGTGGAGGTTTTCAGCCTACTATTGGACCTTGCGTGGAGAGGATGAGTGAAGTTTGAGTTGAAGAAGATGCAAGTTGAGTACTAGAACTAGTTGAAGGTGAAGTAGTTTGGGTACTGGAACTAGTTGTACTAACACTGATGGTTGGAATAGAAGTTGTTGAAATAAGTGGAGGTAATGGAGGTGAATGAGGTGGATTATTGGATAAGACCTCGCTGGTGGTTGACTCTGACTCAGTCTTCTTTATTTTCCTTAGAGAACTATCAATAGGAAATTCAAAAGGAGGAATTCATGTCTTTTGAGTTTCTGATTAAGTTAATATTCATCTTGGTTGTAAAGAAAATGAGACACTAGTTTCATATATTTGAGAATTTTCAGGCTTTTTAGCAGAAATGAATACTCTCTCTAACTTTTCGATCAAAGACTGAACTTCTCGAGAGTTATGACGATGATCCGAAGATATTAGTAGTTGAGTTTCATTAGGAGACTTGGTAGAAGGATGTTCAACTTCATATATTAAGGATTTAGATCTAGATAATGGTCTAGAAGTTGAAGGGGATCTAGAGGGAGAGAGACTCTTAGATTGACTTTTAGATTGATCAAATATTTTTTCCATTCACGATGGCCATCATTCTAGAGCCAAAATGTTAAAGCCTCAGAATTATGTTGCAACAACATGGGGGAAAACACTTAGTCTAGACCTTGGAGAAAGTCCTTTTCCGTTTGGTGTAGTGGCTTTGATTGGGGATGAAGGGACCATTTTTCCTTCAAGGATAACGAGGGTGTGTTTGTTTATAACATGCAAATGGAAAAATGATTTAATCTACCATATGCAGTGGCTAAATATCTATTCTACTATATACTCGAGAGTATTCATTGTTCAATGCGATCTAGAAAGATATATTTAAATAATTAGTAATGAATATTATACAAAATTTGAAAGAGATGAAAATTATGTAAAAATAATTATTTTGAAAGAATAGTTTAATGAAAACAATTGTGAAATATATATCGCATTCATAAGTTTGATCATATATGAAATAAGTAATGATAAATAAATATCAATACAAAACTGAATTTAACATTTATTTTATGATAACAACTTTCATATATAATACAGATAAAATATGGATGTCAATTAAAGAAGTAAAACTTAATATAATGTGTAGAAATACCATATATACGAGGTTCTACTCATTCAAACCGATAGTAGTATTCTGCTCCTCCTCACATTAAAGAAATTCAATGAGCACAAAATTGAAACTTCAGTTAAACAAATTCCATATCAAAAGAAAACAGACTCTGTTCCATTAATTCATCAAGGAATTCACAAACATACAAAAGTGCATTCCTTTACAAAAAAATTTTGACAAATTTTTGGACCCTTCTCTAAAAGCATGATAAGGGTTTAAATAATAAACTAAATATGTCTAAAATATATTATTACATAAAAATTTGAGGAGGTTTCAAACAACCTTCCTTGTAATGAGTAAAATAAACTAAAATCTAGAAAAAAAGATAACAATATGATTAAGTGCATTGATCTTATTTTCTCATTTGATCTCTGACGTGGAAAATATCTACAATCGGCTTCAATGGAGCTGGTTGTGTGATCCTAGATCTGACCTGGCCTTTAAACACGGCATTTTAAAGTGTTGGAAATGATTTCTTAGTGAAATCAGTTAAGGATTGTAGAGTCATGTACTGATAATGTGGTTTGATCAGAAATTTCTAATAATTTTCTTCATCTAACTTACTTATCTTTTTTATATCTTTTGCCTATGTCTGTGTGCTTTCCTTCCACTGTGTTTCCATTAATTTAAGCTCTAGGATCACTTCGGTTGTATATTATTGGATAATTTTAGCATTTAGAAGTTGTCCATTAACAGACTCGATGATCTCATTTGTTAGATTTGTTGCCTTTGATTTTTCCTTCTCTGCCTGTCTTAACTGCATTCCCATTCTTTAAATAAAATATCTTTGTGAAACTTATCAATTTTTAGGAGATCAAATTTCTTTCCTATATTATATTCTTTCCATAGGATGAACTCAGAAATTTTATTTTGAACCTTTTCACATTCCAATATTTTGTTCGCCACTTGTTGAATCAAAATTTTTCTTGTCTCACAATATGAACTCGTAGCTGAGATTTGCTAACAAAAAGTTTCATGCTGCTTATTCAATTTTGAATTCCATTCAAGTGCCTCTTTTATAAATTGTTTTGTTTGAGACTAGATTTTCAACTTATCCATTACTGCCTCTATCTGTGTTTCCTTCTCTGAAATTTGTACTTGACGCTGCAACTTTAACATTTCAAAGTCCTTCTAGAATTGTGATATTTTTATCTGAAATTTCTTATTGGCATTAAGCATTCCATGTTCCAGTTGTCTTTCTGATTATTGAACCTTATATTCTTTTTGTTTGAGCATAAGTTTCACTTCTGCTGCTTTATCAATTGTGGCAGTGGCATATGCACCTACAAATTGTGATAGTTTAGTAAGATGTTTATATGATTGGAAAAAGAGTCTTTCCAGACAACATCTACTGATTCATTATTGAGGGCAGTCACTATTTCATCAATTCTTCTTCTTTTCCTTCTCTTTACTACACCTTTGTGATTTGGGCTGTAGAAAACATCTAGTGAAGGTATTTCTTCAATATCCAAAATGATTTCTTATGTTGGGTAGGTAAGGATGATCTTTTGTTCCTAAACCTATGGTACCTGCTCAAATGGCACTGCAGTTTCTACGATATTCAGAGTTTTCTTAGGAGTTATAAAACATGTTGATTCTTCTGGATTAGGAATTTGTGGTGTCTTGAGTGCTTTAGTAAACCTTTTCCATTTTGTCTTTAAATCCTATGGTTGAGGTTTTACTATCTGATCAGGTGTAGTTTGAAAACGTTGAAATTCTTTTAAAGATCATTCAGCTTGACAAGTTTCTTCCTTAGTTTGCAAATAAATTCCTTTAATTACTTTTTACATTATCTTCTCATGGAATTCATTTTTTTTCTTTCAAATTCATTATCAGAATGATATGAACTCCAAGACTGATGTTGTGAATGCTCTAAATCTCGAGTTGAATTTTCTTGTGAGTCATCTTCTGACATATATTTTGCTTCATCATCTAAACTAATGCTGCAAGTTGGTCTTCTGACCTCTTCCATTAGTAACAAGTCCAATGGGATTATTTCTAACCTCTTGTTTATGTATTGATGAAAATA
Source organism: Pinus albicaulis (assembly GCA_034641835.2). Taxonomy (NCBI): domain Eukaryota; kingdom Viridiplantae; phylum Streptophyta; class Pinopsida; order Pinales; family Pinaceae; genus Pinus; species Pinus albicaulis. The sequence continues at coordinate 505,833,771 of CM076576.1, read as the reverse complement.
TTTAAGGTCTGCTACACTGAGCTTAATGGATGCAGTTTTTAACACATCTACAAACTTTACACATTCAAATAAATCATCAAACATATCATTTTAATTCATGAAATTTCTGAGTTTAAGATTATTGGTAAAATTCTGGACCACATCATTTGGATCATACAGTCTTTGTGGCATTAAAGCTAGATTTAATGAAGTAATGTTTGGAATTTCTTTAGCTGCATGACCTATGTCAAAAAGGGTGAAGGTACCACACTGTAATGGGAAGGTAGGCCAAATGGATTTCTTGGAATCTCTGAGTTGCTTGGTTATACCATGTACAAGTGTTTGGTATGCAATTTCTCTAACCAATAGTTTATCTGGAACGCAATAGGGTAAGACATGAGGGGAAGAAAGAGTCCCAAAAACTCTGACATAAGTAAAATTTTCCTGACCAAACCATGTAGCCACGGGTAAAATATCAACACTGGCTTCTCTGGAAATTCTTGTTGCTCTCTCATTAAAAATAATCTGATAAATGGGAAACATAACTCCATGACAAATCTTGTTGAAATGTATATGAAATTCAGACTCCAACATGGCTTTATTATAAATATGAATAGGACTAGGGTCTTGTCTAGTCCACTTCCAACCCATAATAGGAAAGTTTGATTAGAAACATATAGCATCCATGATATTTTCTCTCATGTAAAAAGGAGGAATTTTCCTAGTGGAAAAGACTCTATTGGTTCTGTAATCCATAATGGTTTTGGCCAAATTATTAGATAATTGTTTTTCCCAATTCATGATAGTGGAATTGACGACTGTGTCAATTAAAGGAACCCACTCAATTGAGAATTTAGTGGTATCAGGTCTAGCAAATAATTTGCACAACATTGCTAATACAAAACAGTAAGGTGATGAAAATTGTGTTATTGGGTACATACCAATTTTATTCCATTTTATCTTGCTTTGATCTTCCTTCCATACTTTTAGCACCTTTATTAGGTCTGAATTCTTTCTTGTAAAACTTTCCAAGAAAGCTTTATCATAAAACTTTTGTGGCATAGGAAAATGATACATTGTTCGCAAATCTGCGACAGTGAATGAACCCATGTTCTCCAGTTCGGAATTCTTGAATGTCCTGTCTACAATGTTGAGATTTTCAATGACCCATTTTACCATATCAATGTATGGTAAGATCTTCGGCCTTGCCTCTATCTTGTGTATAAACGAACATGCAACTTCAAAGTATGAAGGTTCTGAAGAAACAAACTTATTCATAATTGTTATTTTCTTTAGTTCTTTTGGATGTTCTTTCTCAAACAGGTTATACATGGCTTCCCATGAAGAAAATCCACTATCCTACATTCCTATTGATATTTCTTCCTTAGGTAGTTTCTTGAATTCAAACACAACTAGTAAATTCATTCTGAGATGAGGAGAGAAAAGGATAGAGAATAGAGTTAAATCAACAAAAATAAAAAATCTGGTGCTTTAAATTTAAAACACACTTCAAGTAAGATATCGATCTTTTGAACCTTGTACCCATTGAATGTTCTTAATAACCCTTTAATTGTTTATCAAATATCTTACATGCCTTATGAAATATTTCTAATCCCAACAATCTAAGTCATTATATATTATAATGGATTGATTTATTAAGGATCACTTCAAGCTCTTGAATAATAAATGTTATAGTGCAAATCACTATTTTTAGCAGATACCAATACTATATGTTTTCTCTACTGGTGAAATGTGAAATGTGATCTGCGCAAATCACACCTCGCAATTTATTACAATGGATATACCTTTCCATTTGGCTTAACCTTGTGGAATGAAATATGCGCTAAAAGCTCAAAGTATTGCGCTTTATCGGATTTTATGGTTCCGTTTCATTGTTCATTTATTGTCTCATCAGGTCTAACTCATCGCAATTATTTTTGAAATGATAAAAGTTTGTCTGTTAAAGGAGGTACGATGTGATTTTCTACTTTAAGGGTTTATTAATATTTTCAACGGAGAATTTCACACATTTCAAAAAAGGTTGAAGTGCTTATCATAATTCACAACATTTATATGTGTTTTAACTTTTTTACGCTAAGCGCAGTGAAATCAAAGTGAAAAGAAAAATAACCTTTCATTCCTAAAGTTTAAAAATTAACTCTAAATGAAATAATGGTTCTTAGACTCTATTTATTTTTTTAAAGTGTCCCCATTTATTATTAAAAATAAATGGGGGGTGTTGTATAGTACAACAGGGTGGCATGACTTAATTTTGTAACCACAACACACTGTGATTTTGGTAAGGATGAAATAGGTTTGCTAAGGATAGCATCCATGGATGTTGGGAAGCATCCTTTTGGGTTTCCTCACGAAATTATTATGTATCAAACAATTTCTAATTGCTACAATTATGTTAATCTGTTGAAGTTATAATTTCTTATTTAAAAGAACACAACACTTTCCATAGCCTATATCATTATTTTTAATTTGTAATTAGTATGTATCAAACAATTTCTAATTTCTACAAAAATAGGGAGTAAGAAAATTGACAGTGTAACCCATTTCTAACTTGCTCACTTGCAAAGGCATAATACCAATAATCAATGACACCATTAAAACAAAATAAGCTTAGATTATTACTTGCCTTCTCTAATATAAGACATTGAAATTGTGAAAAAGGTTCCCAATCAACCAATGAACACAAACACATCTTATTCTATGTACATGCTCCCCATCCCAATAACTTCAAACCCCAAGGTGATATAAGAAATTGAAAAAAACCAGTTTCACTACATCTACAAAGCATTATGGTCCATTTCATAACACTAAATAAACATTTGAGAGAATAAAATAAACACATATTGTTGGAAAACATGGATTTAAATTAGTCATATGATAGACTTGGTATGCTCAATTAATAGAAAGGTTTCAATGAAACAAAAAATGAAACAACAGAAGTATGAGACTGCTAAAAGGTTTCTATGAAACAACAAATGAAACAACAGAAGTATGAGATTGTTGTTAGGTTGCAATGAAAAAAAAAATGAAACAACAGAAGTATGAGATTGCTGAAAGGTTGAAATGAAACAACAGAAGTATGACACTGTTGAAAGGTTGCAATGAAACAACAAAAGTATGAGATCGCTAAAAGGTTGCAATGAAACAACAGAAGTATGAGACTATTGTTAGGTTGCAATGAAACAAAAAATGAAAAAATAGAAGTATGAGACTGCTGAAAGGTTGCAATGAAACAATAGAAGTATGAGATTGTTGAAAGGTTGCAATGAAACAAAAAATGAAGCAACAGAAGTATGAGACTGCTGAAGATAATTTATTAAATTTGTGCACCTTAATTTTTTAAATTTCTCAATATTGTTGGTGTCAAAACCATTCTATCTATTTTCTTATTGACTTATAACAACTACTATACAGACTAGAGCCATTACCTAAGGCAGTTCATCCAACTAAAAGATTATAGCAGTCATATTTATAAGAAATAAAGCTAATGAAAACTAAGAGTTTAACTACAACAATAAAAACTATTCATGGTGACTCAATTTAAATCTAGATAAATGACTGAACTACAACTATCTTATACATATAGATGTTAACACCATACACAACAAGCACTCCAAGTTTCAGTACCAATCTTCAACACTAGTGAAAATGCAACTTCATTCGCTCAGGTCATACAACTAAAAGACTATACTCGAAAACTAATATACACACTAGAGCTATTACCTAAGGTAGTTCATATAGCTAAAATACTATAGCAGTCATATTTATAAGAAATAAAGCTAATGAAAACTAAGAGTTTAACTACATGAATAAAATTTTTTCATGATGACTAGATCTAAATACAGATAAATGAATGATCTAAAACTATCTTATATGTATATATGTTAGCACCATGCAGAACAAGAACTCCAAGTTTCAGTACTAACCTTCAACACTAATGAACATGCAACTTCATTCGCTCAGGTCATACAGCTAAAAGACTATACTCTATAGCTACTATACAGACTAGAGTTCCTACCTAAGGTAGTTCTTTCTTTGCCCTGCCAATATGAGGATGATATGTGATGCACTGGACTATAATGTTTCACTTGAACAATCATACGAATAGATAAATTTATAGCATAGCAGCTCACAATGCTATTATGCTATACATTTAACTCGTTTCTCTATTTAGAAAACCTTTCATAATGATTGATTGGGATAAAATATATTTATTAATTTTACTATTCAAAAAACCTTTCATAAGGATTGATTGGGTTAAATATATTAAAATATTTTCTAAACAAGTTGTATTTCAGTCATTAGCTAGATCTCTCTCTCACATATTTATCATGTAATCACCAAATTTATGAACTTTCACCCTTGTGGATAGATGTGAGAAGTGAAAGGATATTTTTCTCCCCCCTTCTACCTTTTTTTTTTACTTCAGAGCCCTCGGAAATTAACCATTACCTTGTTGGAGTGAAATTACCTTGTTCGAGTGAAACAGTATGAGAAAATGTCGATATTATTTATTTTTTTTTACTATTTAAAATGACAATTTTATTTTTATTTAAAATATCAACTTAATTAAAAACATGTACAAAATATAAAACATTCTTAACATACTTCGGCTCTGTGGTGGTTAAAAATATTTCAACATCAAAATATCACAAATTAACCAATTTTTTCACAGATTTTACACAAAAAGAACCAGTCAATTTATAAAAAACCCTAAACCCTAAACATTAAAAATATTTCAACATCAAAATATCACAATTTAACCAATTGTTTCACAGATTTTACACAAAAAGGACCAGTCAATTTACACAAAACCCTAAATCGTAAATGTTAAAACTATTTCAACATCAAAATATCACAATTTAACCAATTTTTTCGCTGATTTAACACAAAAGAACCAGTCAATTTACACAGAACCCTAAACCCTAAATGTTAAAAATATTTCGACATAAAATATCACAAATAATTAGCCAATTGTTTCGTAGATTTTACACAAAAAGAACCAATCAATTTACACAAAACCCTAAATCCTAAATGTGTTAATAAAACAATCATGCTTCTATTACTCCCATAGAGGTGGAACTATCTCATTCCTTTTATTTGACACAAAAAAACTACCCTAAACCAGTCAATTTACACAACTAGCCAATTTAAACAAAACTAGTCAATTTACACAACAGTCAATTTACGCAAAACCCTACCCTAAATGTGTTAAAAAACCAATCAATTTACACAAAACCGAAGTGTTTAAAAACACAGGAAACAAGCTCAAAATAGAAACATATCCTTTAAATTAAATGTGTTAAAAAACCAGTCAATTTACAAAAAACCCAAGTGTTTAAAAACACAGTAAACACGCTCAACAGAGAAACATATCCTTCAAGTTAAATGTGTTAAAAAACACATCCATATGACTGGTACGATAGAGTCCTACCTTACGACTCCACTCGTCGGCTTCCTCTCCTCACCTTCCTCCTTACCAATAGCATTGACCTACAAACAATGCAAAAACCCATCAAAATACAACCATTCACAGAGGAGGCAACACAAACATTAAAAAACTAAAAACCCTTAATAAAAAATGCATCACCCTGACCTGAAAACACAATTACAAGCATCTAGACCTAAACCATTGTAGTCCACCAATTCTGTCGAGATATAATCACCATAGAGCCAAAAACAAATAAAACAACACAGAGCCAAACCCATCATATCTGCCATAGAGCTGAATGTAGGTATAACCACACAGAGCCAAACCCACCATATCTTCCACTAAGCTGAGGTATAACCACCACATAGCCGAGGTATAACCACCACATAGCCGAGGTATAACCACCACAGAGACGAGGTATAACCACCACAGGGCTGAGGTATAACTACCACAGAGATGAGTATAACCACCACAGAGATGAGGTATAACCACCACAGATCTGAGTATAACCACCAAAAAGTTGAGTATAACCACCACATAGCAGAGGTATAACCACCACAAATCATAGGTATAACCACCACAGAGCTGAGGTATAACCACCAAATTCAAACCCCACGCTCGAACCAGGAACAAAAGCGCTCGAACCAAGACCGCAGACGCTCCATAAACCAAAACTAAGTAGGTGAATGGCAGTGCTGGATGCGTCGAGCATCAGAGCAGGCGGTGCACAACAACCAGACATCAAAACGCACATAGACTAGCCTCAGAGTGAAAAATGAAGCTTCTTCGACAAGGCTCTGGTAAAATGTGGGAAGCCACCAATTGGAGCGGTTTTGAACCGATAGAGAAGGTTCCACATATGCTAGACACGTGCCTACGGCAGATGACAAACTGTCGTACAGGGTGCGTGGCAGTCCAGGTGGCGTGGTGGACCAGTAGTGTCGACGTGTCCAACAACTGACCCCTCTCCCCTATGGCCCATAGGGACATAATTAGCACAACCTCAATTTAAGTGGTTGAAGAATATAGATAGACATTTATAGTGAGAATTTATGATAAAATAGTATTTATTATTAAATAAATTTAATTAAAATTTTAAATATTTATCATTTATATTATTTGATATTGAGAATATATATGGGCACTCGAATTAGATTGAAAATATTTCATTTGATCGTAAGAATATTTTATAATTATATTAACTAAATGTAAAAAAGGAAATAACTGATTTCTTATATATTTATAATTTTTTATGTAATAGAAAGAAATTAAAATTAAAAAATTATATTAAATTTATGTTTATATTACAAACTATTTTCCATATATATTTATTTTATAATGATATATTTTATTTATATTAAATGTAATTTAATTAGGTTATTACACTAACTATTATTTAATGTTTACACTAAAACTTGCAGTTGTTGATAAAATTTCCAAACGAGTAACTAGGATCCCCAGGTGGAAATTATGTATTCAATAGACGAGGGGTGATTCCTCCAATACCCGCTGTCAAAAGTAGCTATGGGGAAAGGAAACTAGGTCCAGGATCTAATACTATGCTCTGATACCATGAAGAGGTAATCGAACATGGGTCCAAGCTCTAATAACATGAAGAGGTTTTCCTTTAAAACAAAAGTGATTCCTCCAACACCCCCCTTTAGATGTGGGTGGGGGGAATCGAACTGAACATAGTTCTAGGCTTTGATACCATGAAGAGGTTTTCCTTTACAACAAAACTAATTGCTCCAACACCCCCCCATGAATAGGTTTGTCCTTAGACCAAAAATGATTCCTCCAACACTCCCCCTCAAACACAACTTGGGGAAATCGAACCTGAGTCCAGGCTCTGATACCATGAAGATCAGGGGAATCACACCTGGGTGCATGCTTTGATGCCATGAATATAAGGGGAATCGAACCTGGGTCCAAGCTCTGATACCATGAATATTGGGGGAATCAAACCAAAGATTGGGAGAATCAAACATGTTTCCAAGCTCTGATACCATGAAAATCAGGGGAATCGAACCAAACCTGGGTCTAGGCTCTGATACCATGAAGAGGTTTTCCTTTACACCAAAATTGATTCCTACAACAACCCACCTCAAATACAGCTTGGGGGAATCGAACCTCAGTCTAGGAAATTATACCATGAAGAGGTTTTCCGTTACAACAACACTGATTCCTCTAACACCCCTTTCAAAAATAGCTCGGGGGAATCGAACCTGTGTTCATGCCTTGATACCTAAAGAAGTTTGTCATTACACTAAAACACACAGCCATTGGTAAAATTTCCGAACACGTAACTAAGATCAAAGGGTGTAAATCATTGATGGGATTCCATAAAAGTGTGGTGATTCCTCCAACAACTAAATGTTATTTAGTATTTATTAGCATAGTAAAATATATATATGAAATGACCAACTTATTAGATTTTATATTATGGTTTATTTATCGTCCCATCAACCAAAGCATATTGCATCACCCTACATTTTGAAAATCTAGAATTATTGTAACATAAACTATAAATTAACATGAATTTAAATTGTGGGAGTGCAATGTTCTTTGACTGGTTTGTTCTATTTACTAGTTGTTGGAAACTCTAGAAGCATCCACTTTCAATGGATTTCGATGAAGAGTGTTGGCATGTGACAGAAGAGATTTTATTGAAGTGTCAACTCCAGCAGGAAGTACAATACGCATCACAGGAGCTGCTAAATTCGTAGGGTCATGTATGATCATGCATTTGCTATAGGGAGGATGTGCTATTAGAGTACCTGTACTAGATGCATGTAGGTTTGTAATAATTAATTTCTTCGATTAACAAATATTTTTTCAAAAATGGTATTACTTGAATTCTTCTTTAAAAAAGAAAAAACTTCTTAGTTAGAGTTCTCCCTTGATTAATGGCGATGATTTAATTTCACATCATAGAACTAAATATTTCCATGTTACTGGGTGTAGGTAATCTTCGATGGTTTTGAGGAGTTTTCCATGTCTCCGCCCTTGTGGATTTCAAGTGTAATGATCTCAAGGTCCAATCATCTCAATTATGGCTTCTTGACCTATCCTTTAGATAATTTCCCTTCTCTACTTTTTTCCTTGTTTAGTTAAACAATTTTATATGAAAATTAGTGTTAGATGGATGAAGTGTTTGGTAAGACAGTGAAGTTGGCCTCCCTATATGCATAATTGTTAATTCTAGGTGAATAGGATGTATAGTTAATTCCAACTGAGTAGGATGTAGGGACTTTGAATGTTATAAAATTGGAAAAATTTATGTTTGTGAAGTGAGATGTTTTATATCAATGTTATTCATTATTGTAGGTAGTTGGACAACAATCACTTAAACAGAAGTGATTGATAGATGTCATTAATTTTTAAAACTTAAAAAAGCACATAAAAAGTAACATTAATTGACCACCACTTTTACTTATATGATTATTGCTAACTATTAAACGTGATCAATGTGTTACTAAACATAATAAATGTGAATATATGTAAGGTTTTTTATCAAGGTCATAATTTGACTTGGATTTGAAATTTTTGAGTGAAACAAATTTAATAAATCTAATTTTAACAGTGTTTGAATCATTTTTTAATGGTGAAAATGGATTCAGCACTATCCAAAATAGGTGGGGCACTCAAAATCTTAAAGCTTTACAACTATAATTTAGATTTCCAAAAAATTCTACTATATTTTTTTTAAATCTTACTATAATTTCTATTATTTTCTAAACTGAATTATGACCTCATCAAACTACGGCTATATATAAGCATCTAAAATAATTGGCTTGGTTGGGCATAAACACCACCTCTTATTTGTGTAACCTTCATTTATTTAATTTCCCTTTCTAGAATAATGAATAGCGTGATACCTATCGACCTATGTGGTCCACATTGACGATGTAAAAATAGAGTAGATAGAGGGTGGGGAAATAAATATTGATAAAAATTGAGCTATGTGGACTGAGCATCAATCTAGAAGATATCTTTTAATAGAAGGAAAATTAGTGTTGTAACCTTTAACAAGGACTGCGTACTCACTAGTTCATATATATATAATATAATATAATTTAATTTAATTTGGCTAAAAATTCGAATCAATAGCAGGTTGATTAATTTCCAGAATATGATTTTCACTTACTTTCATTTTAACTATATAATTAATGAAGAATTACTACTTTTGAAATTCAGTTTTTACATTCTCATGGAGAAGGATCAAGTTCAAGAAATAATTATTATATTTGTCAAACCAGGAGGTAACTCCTCAAAACTAGAATTTGTATTAGCTGAAGAATGTACATGCTTATATAGATGGGAGGTGAGGCTATTGGGATTCATCTCCCAATGACTCTTGGCCTTCCTTATTTCCTAATAATAAATAATATACAAAAATACAAATGCACACCCATCCATAGGATTAGGTGTCAACATTCCCCCCTTTAATCCGAAGGGATGTTGGCGAGTCCAAGCATCGATCTGAACTTTTCAAACTTTTCTCTTCCAAGTGCTTTGGTGAAGATGTCAGCAGTTTGCTCATTTGTGGAACAATGATGTAGATGGATAGTTTTGGCCTGAACATGATGTCGAATTAGATGGTACTTTGTATTGATGTGCTTTGTTCGATCATGGAACTTTGGGTTCTTGGCCAAATTTATTGCAGAAGTGTTGTCGATCATGAGTGGAGTGGAATACATTTGTTTCATCTGCAAATCTTCCAGGATTTTCCGGAGCCACACAATTTCCTTTGTTGCTTCAACTGCTGCCACATATTCTGCCTCAGTCGTGGAATCTGCTGGAACTGACTGTTTGCGTGATCTCCATGAGACGGCTCCTGATCCAAGACTCATGGTGTAACCTGTAGTAGACACCCCTGTTTCTTTGTCGCCATCAAAGTCTGAATCAGAGTATCCGATCAAGCTGAAGTCGCCTACTTGTGTATATTTGAGTCCAAAGTCTTGAGTCCCCTTCAAGTACCTTAGCACTCTTTTTGCAGCAGACCAATGTCCTTCACAAGATTTTTGCATGAACCTTGAGAGGATTCCAACAGCAAATGAGATGTCAGGTCTGGTGGTGGTCAGATAGATAAGACTTCCTACAAGCTGTCTATACTTAGTTGCATCCTCAAATTCCTTCCCTTCAATAGATGTGAGCTTCAAGTTTTGTTCCATTGGAGTACTTAAGGGTTTACAGTCATCCATGCCAAACTTGTTCAAGAGATCTCCAATGTACTTCTTCTGAGAAAGAAAGATGAATTTAGGATGTTGAATTACTTCAATACCCAAATAGTAATGAACATGACCCAAATCGGTCATTTCAAAACCTTTCTTCAACTCTTTCTTCATGGATGCAATATAGCTCTCATTGTTTCCTGTTATCAAAAGATCATCTACATATACCACAAGATATACAACTGTTTTTCCAACTTTCTTAACGAACAAAGTTGCATCATCAAGATCAAAATGTTTGAAGTCAAGTTTCAGAAGATGCTCGGTCAATTTCTCATACCAGGCTCGTGGTGCTTGCTTGAGGCCATACAAGGATTTTACAAGTTTGCAAACTTTGTGTTCTTGACTCTTTATCACAAATCCTTCTGGCTGGGACATATAAACTTTCTCCTTTAGATCTCCATTCAAGAAGGCTGTTTTTACATCCATCTGATGGACTTTCCATCCATTCACAGGTATGGGCAAAGTGGGATGGTGGTCATTTCTTGTGGGAACAAGCGTTTCTTCATAATCGACCTATCGATTCCTTCATACGTGAGCTCGGGAGGGTTTTCCTGAAAACTGACATGTGCTTGTCAAATGGCCGTCTGCTTTGTACTTGTTCTTGTAGACCCACTTGCAGCCAATAGGTTTCGTTCCCAAAGGCGGATCAACCAGCTTCCAAGTGCCATTCTTTATCAAGGCATCATACTCCTTCTGCATCGCTTCTTTCCATTCATCATGAGAAGCGGATTCTTTGAAGGAAGTTGGTTCATGATCTGTAGACAAACTCAATTCACGGTTATAAGCAATATCCATATCAACAGGGGAATCAGAATTATCTACATCACCTTCGATTTCTTGAGTGGAACTTCTTGTTCCTGTTTTTCCAACCTCATCAGGATGAACATCCTCCGGTGTCTTTGTCAGCCATTTGGGGGGACCTTTCTGAGATGGCCCTGGCTGGTCACTTGACTGAGTTGGGATTGATTCAAGATTCAATCTCCCAATTCTGTCAATCACATCATCCAATGTGTCATCCATGGTTGTTTCTTCATGTGGGGGAGAGAGTGCTTCAGGATATGATTCCACAGTTTGATTCAATATCGGAATCCCCCCTTCAAGGTGTGGAATCACATTATCAAACTCTTGACTTTGCATGTGTGAATCTGTCCAGGCGATCAAGTTGCCGCTCAACAACTTTGTCACTCTTGGAAGATTCAAGAAATATGACATCTCTTGCTATCACAAACTTCTTATTTGTTTCATCATAGAGACGATATCCTTTGGAGGTATTGGAGTACCCCAAGAAGATACATTTTCTGCTTCTAGCACCAAGTTTGTTCCTTTGACCCTTGGGTATCAAGGCATAGCAGGTGGACCCAAAGACCCTGAAATGCTTTACCGAAGGAATGTGGCCATGCCACATTTCAAAAGGAGTTTTGTTTCTAATTGAACTTGAAGGACACCTATTCTTTATGCAAACAGCACATAGAACTGCATCAGCCCAAAACATCAATTTTACATTCTTGAAAAATAACATGGAGCGAACCATATTTAAAATAGTTCTGTTCATTCTTTCAACTACACCGTTCTGTTGGGGATTATATGGCACAGTTGTTTGATTTTTGATTCCATGTTGACGAAGATAATTTTAAAATTCGTTTGAAGTGTATTCTTTTCCATTATCAGTACGTAGAGAGCCAATATGTGTTTGTGCATCATTTTCAATCCATGCATGAAAATTCTTGAAAGTTTGAAAAGCATCAGACTTATTCTTGAGTAAGTAAATCCAACACATTCTGGTGTAGTCATCAATAAATTTCATCATGTATTTGTTTCCATTTGCAGAAGCAATAGGCATAGGGCCACATAAATCTGAATGAACAAGTTCAATTTTCCTATGTGCTCTTGAGTGTGAATCATGAAATGGTTGTTTGCTATGCTTTCCTAGAATACAAGCATCACATTCCTTAGGTTTTCTAGGAATTGTAGGCAGTCCATCAACACCATTTTTCTTCAACAAACGAAGGCTGTCATAGTTTAAGTGTCCAAATCTAGCATGCCATAAAAAACTTGATGGAAATGTACCTTCATCATGATGTGAACTGAATGCAAAGTTTTGAGCATGAGCAGATGAACCTTTCAGCTTCAAGAGTCTCCCTTCTTCTATTCCCTCCATGACAAGTGAGTGATCTGATGCTGATCTGACCTCTGCCTTGCCATCAAACAAGTGAACTGAGTGTCCTTGCTGCCGGATTTTGATCAGGGACAACAAGTTTCTCTTCAACTCCGGGAGGTATAGAACCTCATGTAGGATATGATCAGGAAGACCAGGCAGTTTAAGCCTGACTGTGCCAAGCCCTGATGGCTTGAGTTTGGATTTATCTGCGAAATATACTGCTCCATCAACTTTGTCGGTGAATTCTTCAAAAAAATATTTTCTAAATGTCATGTGACATGTTGCTCCTGAATCTAGCAACCAATCATCTCTCCATGAAGTAAATGAAACATCAAATAGGTTTTCAGTTACTCCATTGTTACAATGTGCTAGAACAGAATGAGCTGATTCAACTAGTTTACCTTTGTCTTTGTCATCAATTTTACCTCTGTCTTGATTTGTTTGCTGCTGAGCTTTAGATTGTCTGCCCCCCTTTTCTCTGAAGTTTCTTCTTCGTCTTCTGCCTTCTCTTCCTCTGGATGGACCTGAAGCGTGTCTCTTTTCTCTCTGTGCCAAGTAGGCAGCCTCTTTAGAAGATGAAGGGACTGTCATCTTCTTTTGAAGGAGGAGAGAAAAAAAAACTCTGCTGGAAAATTTCTCTTGAAGGAGAGAAAACAAAAAAATCTTTGCTGGAAAATGTACTAAAAAAACTCTTTGCTGCAAATATGCTGAATTTTAAAAGGACAGAGACACTTTGCTAAAAAAGCTGATTAAAAAAACTCAAGCTCTTCGCTAAAAATCTGAATTCTGCACAAAAAAAATGTATTTTTTTTTTGTTTGGGGAAAAAATTTGTATGTGAAAAGATGATATGGAATGGAAGGGCGATATTGTGAAATGGTGATGGGGGGGGCGATATATAAAAGGAATGGGAATTATATGACTATGGGAGAGGGCGGAATTACTATGAACAAAACGATGTATTATAAAGGAACAGCATTAAAATACCACTGATATACTATGCACAAAACGTTGTATTATATATGGAACAGCATTGAGATAACTGAAGGGGCGTGGTAGGGGCGGTGTATTATAAAATGGGAGGGGGCGCATACCAAACAACACAGCGTTTAAATAACATATAACAAAACACAGCGTTTATGATATGGTCGACGGTGAGATTGCGTTTCAAACCACAGCGTTTCAACGCATTACATGACAACGCATCAAACCACAGCGTTTTTTATATACCACAGGCGGCGTTTAATGGACATAATGGACATACCATACAACGCATCAATAGGACGCATCACAATATAATACCACAGCATTTTATTTACATTGACAGCATTGGATTATAATACAACCACGTAATAACAATGCAACCAGCGTTATATGTAAGGGAGGGCGGTATTGACTGTGCGTGGGCGGTAATATGGACAGGCGGTAATACAGAGAGCGCTGGTATTATATGGGAGGGGCGGTTTTATGGGGCGGCGTGCACAGACATAGAATAGTGGTATTATATATGAGGCGTATTATGAATAGAAGAGCGCATGAGGCGTATTATATACAAAGGCAGCGCGTTGACAAGTGGTGGAGCGGACTGTCTTGGAGCGAACTGTATACAGTGTGCGGACAGCAGAGGGAGCTTGTGGAGATGTATGATAGTGTTTTAATATGCAACGGACTGTATATATAGAGCGATGTTTTAATATGGAGCGGACTGTATATGGAGACAGTATTATATAAATGCTGGACAGACAGTCGATTAGCAGTTTAAGACAGCGCTGTATATGGTTCGCTACGGATATATATGTAATGTATTTAACTGATCTGAGTGGGAGTGATAAAGCACAGACAGCTGTGTGTGTAGACCGAGAAAGCTTGGGAATGGGAATCCGTGCAGCCTGGTGTGAGCGATTGTGATGGAGCAGGCGTTGAGGGAGAAGGCGTTGGGAAGAGGGGAGATGTGAAAGGGCGAACACAGGTTGTGAGGGAAATGTGAGGAATGTAGGGAGGGAGCTGTTTAGGGAGATGAGTGAGGGCGCAGGGAGAATGGAGGAGGCCCAAAAGGGCGTTACAAAAAAATTTGAACTTGAATCTGCAGAAAGACAGGGTTGCAGGACTGCTGGAATTGCAGAATGGCAGAGCCTACAATTTGCAGATTGACAGACACCGCAGTCTTCAGGAGCTGCAGGAGCTGGAGCTGCAAATGTCAGTGATAAATAGGAAAAAAAATGCAGAATAACAGTCTAGCAATTAAGAGCAGTAGAAAACTATTAAAAAAATATGACTGAGCAAAGGATAAGGAGTTACACCACAGGGCGAGAAATGGGAAATGTGAGGTAGCTCCTAAAGGATCATCGAGCAGGAGGTAACTCCTTCTAACCTTAGAGAATTTGTATTAGGTAGAAGAATGTACATGCTTATATAGATGGGAGGTGAGGCTATTGGGATTCATCTCCCAATGACTCTTGGCCTTCCTTATTTCCTAATAATAAATAATATACAAAAATACAAATGCACACCCATCCATAGGATTAGGTGTCAACAATATTAAAAGATATATATATTTTAAAATACATTTTACAATATAAATATTATTATATTAATATATATATATATATATATATATATATATATATATATATATATACACACAATTTAAAATAGAAATATGAATATTTATATAGATATATTGATAATAATTAAATATTATAAAAAATAAATAATTTAAAATTTTACTTAATTTTTTTTTTAAATTCTCAAGTGATTGGATATTCTCGAGTCCTACACTAACACACTCACGCTGTTTTGGTTGGCTCGCTAACAATGTGATTTAATTTTATTTTTTAATTATGCTCCTCAGCAGATGGAGAACTTTGAGAGATGTGAGACTCACTAGAAATTCGGGTGGAACCTCTTTAAATGAATAATGATTAGATAACATAACTATAGCGATGGAGTATGAACATAGTTACCGATCAAACGAGAACTATTACCTAAAAACTAGAAATATGGCCCAAAACTCAAAAAACATGAAAAAACATGAAAAAAATAGCACAAAAATGAGAAGTGTGTCTTCTAGAACACATTCTTTTTTTTAAAGGTCAAATTTCAACATTTTTTAAAATTATGATAAAAACCATTTTTTTCTTGAAAAAAAGATTGAAAAAACACCCTCGAAACAAAAAGTGTTGATGGTGGAATAACATAGTCATTTTCTTGTGTGAAAACAACAACCTAAAAACAAAAAGTGTTGATGTTGGAATAATGTCGTCAATTTTTGTGTGCAAAAAACACCTTCAAAAAGAAAAGTGTTAATGTTGGAATAACGTCTTTTTCTTTTTGGGGTAAATTGCCAACAATTTTTAATAATGACATTAAAAGTAAAATATTATGACTCTTAAAAACCTTAAAATTTCAACGATAAACATGACATTAAAGATAAAATATCAAGTCTTAAAATTCCAACAATTTTTAGGCATGGTATTAAAGACAATCTATTATTGTGTCTCTGAAAAGCCTTAAAAATCCAAGCATGACATTAAAGATAAAATATCGCATTTATGAAAATAAAATTCCAATGATTTTTAGGCATGGTATTAAAGATAAAATATCATGTAAGAAACCAAAAAACAAAAAACAAACAAAAAAACAAAACAAAACAAAAAAAACAAAAAAATTCAAAAATAAAATAAAAAGGGGAAAAAACACGATTTAATGAAAAAAAATTAACCGAAGAAAAAAATAAAAAAAAAATTAAGCTATAAAATAATAATAATAATAATAATAATAATAATAATAAATCGCATAGTTAAAAAATGATGAAATAAAAAAATTTGAAATTAGTTAAAATTAAAAATAATATTAAAATAAAAAATAATTTAAATTTAGAAATTTAAATTAAAATAATAATAATAAATTTAAAAAGAAAATAAAAAATAATTAAATAATAAAAATTTAAATTAAAAAAAAAAGCTAAAATTTAAAAAGAAAATTTCAATAATAATTTAAATTAAAAAAAAAGGTATATAAATATATGAAAAATACATTTTTAAATATAAAAAAATAACGAAAATCATGGTTAATTTTTCAATTAATTTTTTTTATAGATATAAGGCTTCTGCGATTAGTATTTTGTGTAGAATTGTTTTTTGGATACATCACATCCATTGTTGATAGGGTCAACGTTTCAAACCAATCCATTGTGGTTCATCTTCAGGAGAAGATCCATGAGTTAATATGATCTCACAATAAGGTATAAATAGGAGAATGAGAATGATGAATGGAAAGGAAAATGATAGCGAGGCCGACCAAAAATAACAAAAAAGATAAATTAATGTATTGATGAAAGCAATTTATTAAGGAAATTAATTTATTAATAAAATTAATTGATAAAATTTTATTAAAATTAATAATTGTATTCCAAAATAGTTAAAGGATTCTTTATTAGGATGGTTGATAAGTGATCTAATTTAATTTAAAAGTTTATATATATATATATATATATATATATATATATATATATATATATATAAAATAATTTTACAAGTTTTATACATTAATCTATCTTTTCTGACATTTTTGGTCGGCTTCCCTATCAGTTTCCTTTCCGTTCAACTTTCTTCTTCTCCTATTTATACCTTATTGTGAGATTAGACTAACTCATGGATCTTTTCATAAGTTGAAGCATAATGGATTGGTTCAAAACATCAACTCTATCAACAACGGATGTGATATATCTGGACAATAATTTAACATATATTTTTTTTTAATTAATTTAAAATAGAAAAAAAAATTAAAAAAAATATATAAAAAACATTTTTAAAAATAAAACATAAAAAAATTTAAAAATAATAAAACCAAATAAATTTAAAAATATAAAAAGTAAAATAAATAAATAAATAAAATAAAATAATAAAAAAATTAATAAAAATAAATTTAATTAAAAATTTAATTAAAAAAATATTTTAAATTTTCTTTTTACCACTGCCCCCTCAGCTGTTGGGTAGCCGAGCCCAATGTCCCCTAGGGCGGCCAAGGTAGATTCCCGGAATCGACCCTCGTTGTCCTAGGGGCTGTGGGGCTTGGCCGTCGTGGTGTAAGA
Organism: Pinus albicaulis; assembly: GCA_034641835.2. Lineage (NCBI taxonomy): Eukaryota > Viridiplantae > Streptophyta > Pinopsida > Pinales > Pinaceae > Pinus > Pinus albicaulis. Next base: position 505,815,861 of record CM076576.1, on the reverse strand, counting down.
GAGCTGCCACCTCTCCCACCACCCGGCGGTTGAGGCCTACACCCCAGGGTGACAGTAAAACGCAATATTTTTAAATTTTTTTTAATCAATTTTCTTGTTTTTTTTTTATTAATTAATTTTTTTTTTTTTAATTTTTTAATTTTTTAGGTTCATTTTTAATTTTTAATTATTATTATTATTATTATTATTTTAATTTAATTTAAATTTTTGAATTTTAAATTTAATTTTTTTTTTAAATGTAGTGTTTTTTTTTTTTTATATTCGTTGAAAATGTAATATATATATATATATATATATATATAAATTTTCTTTTTAAATATTTAATGTTTTTTATTGTTTTAAATTTTTTATTTTAGCGTTCCTTTTTTTAAATTTAAATCTCTAAATTTTAATTATTTTTATTTCAGTATTTTGATTGTTTTAATTTTTTTTGTATATATAATTTTATATTTTTTAATTTTAATTATTTTCTTTAACTATGCTGTTTTTTTAACTTTAAAAAAAATTGTTTTTTTTTTGGGTTAATTTTTCTGTTTGGGTTTGTTTTTTTTTCTTTAATTATGAGTTTATTTATTTGTTTAAATTTTTTATTTTTACAAGTTATTTTTGTTTTTTTTTACACTTTTATTCATTTTTTTCATATTATTTTTTTGTATTTGAGTTTTTTTTCATCATGTTTTTTAATTTTATTTTTTATCTTTTATTATCAAGATGAAAATCACCACTCTAAACAAAAATGCTTGATGTTGTATCAACACTTTTCAAAATTGGCATGAAAATCACTAACATTTTAAAACAAGCGTTCATACTTTATAAATTAAAAAGTTTATAGTGCCAAAAAATTCATCTTTTTTTTAAATCGACATGACATTTTAAAAAAAAATCAAAGAAAATTTGAAGTCCCAAAAATATGCTAAAAACAAAACAGGTTATTCTACATCACCACTTTTCAAATTCAACATGAAAATCATGACATTTAAAAAAAAAATAATAAAAAAATAAAAGTGTCATAAGAAAATTTAAAGTGGCAAAACTATGCTAAAAAAAATGGGTGATTCTGCATCACCACTTTTCAAAATCAGGTGTTTTTTTTTGTTACCTCAAAAAAACGGGTACCAGGTAATTTTTTCGTTTGATCGGTAACTGTGTTTATGCTCTTCACCTTTATAAGGAAATTACGTAGCAGTTGCAACCAAATATTGACGACCTCCTGGGCCTCTTTCCCTTGAGGTTGGAAGACGAAAGTGATATCTAGCAGAAGATTCTCCATAGGCGTCAAATCACTCTGCAAAATTTCAGAGTTTTCATCATCAAGAACATCATTTTCAATTAGATCACTTGGGACACTGCAATGATGATATCCATGTCTTTCTTAACGTTTTTCTAGGCTCACAGCAGAGAGAGCAGAACATAAAGCAGAAAATCAATGTTGATTGAAAGGAAGGGAGGTCGATTAGGTCTATGAAAAGTGATGAGAAATGACCAGGAGAGCATTACGCATTTATATTGCAACCCTTATCCGAATTATAGATTCACTAGACATACTTACGTTGTTGTTTGGACCCACCTTTCTGTCTCCATTTATAGAGACGAAAGTTGATATTTATTATCAGAATGGTTTATCATGGAAAAATTTTGGAACCAGAAGCTTGTGTTACATTTAACATCTTTCGTTGTCTCAAGTCATCTAGTGGGGAGCTCGAGGCATGGTATTAAATTCAAGGTACATGGCTATAGCACCCTACGGATGCCTACCTGTCCAATGGAATAAATGCACAACAAAATTGTTAACGCATTGGAATTACTTAAAAAATATATTTATCATACCTGATTAAGATTTTTCCTCATTCACTGCACTGAGGGCAAGTTGAATTTATTTTTTTTAATTATTAGAATTTCTATGACCATTTCCATGAGAGGTAGTCATAACTAACTAATTTTTCATGATTTTTGAATAGTCCACTTAGCACTCATTGCATCAAGTGATGCTCACAGGGGTGAAGAAGTGGGAATGAAATTAGTCAAATGAATCGCATTGTGTCAATCATCACTTCCGAGGCTTGCACCCGATAACCATGACTTCCCAGGAGGTCACCCATCCTAGATCACCTCTAGCTCAAGTGCAAACCCCTCGATGCTTAAATACAAAGAGTGAAGGGAGCTCTACTTGAATGGCTCATCAAGCACAACACTTGCTAAGGTTTTGCAAATGGGGTAGCAAGCTAAGTGGGATTAATTGTGGGAAAAAATCCACAGTTAAGCGCGCTTGCGCCAGAGGCAATCTAGGATTGGTGACCTCCCGGGAAGTCCTGGTTACTGGGTGCAAGCCCTGGAAGTGATGATTAATGCTATGTGATTCCATTCACTAGTTTCAATCCCACTTCTTCACACCTATGAGCATCACTCGATGCAATGAGTGCTAAGTGGAATATTCAAAAATCATGAGAAATTAGTCAGTTACGACTACCTCTCATGAAAATGGTAATAGATGAATGACTTTCTTAACGCAGTTGAATCCCAAAAATTGATATCTAATATAATTCACTGCAAAACCCCCTCGATACTTAAATAAAAAGTGTGATAGGAGCTCTACTTGAATGGCTCATGAGGCACAATACTTGCTAAGGTTTTGCAAATGGGGTAGAAAGCTAAGTGTGCTTAATTGTGGGGAAAACTCCACGGTTAAGCGCGCTTGAGCCAGAGGATATATGGGATAGGTGACCTCCTGAGAAGTCTTGGTTACCAGGTGAATTGTTCAAAAGGCACAATACTTGCTAAGGTTTTTCAAATGGGGTAGAAAGCTAAGTGGGCATAATTGTGGGGAAAACTCCACAGTTGAGCGCGCTTGAGCCAGAGGCAATTTGGGATGGGTGACCTCCCGGGAAGTCCTGGTTACTAGGTGTAAGCTCCAGAAGTGATGATTGATGCTATGTGATTAATTTCATTAGTTTCAATCCCACTTCTTCACCCATGTGAGCATCACCCAATGAAATGAGTGCTAAGTGGACGATTCAAAAATCACAAGAGATTAGTCAATTACGACAACCTCTCATGGAAATGGTCATAGATGAATGATTTACTTAATGCATTTGAATCCCAAAAAATGATATCTAATATAATGAAAACCCCTCGATACTTAAAAATAAAATATTTTCTAAATAAAAAAGCAATGTCAACTATAACTAAAAACAAAAATAAATATACATATTTGGTTACGTTAAATTACATTAAGACTTTGAAGATGTAAAAATGTATAATTTTTATACTTGTTAAAAGTATTTCAATACAGGATTTAGTTGAAATATTTAAATACACATACTATTATATGTGTGTGTGTGTGGAAGAGAAAGAAAATAATTATATATATTGAAAGTTAAAAAGAAATCAATTATTTTAAAGTGGAATTCTTAATAAAAATAATAAAGTTGAGGTGTGCAATTATTTCAATTCTTAACACAAAATTAATATGTGGCATTTAAAAAATATTAATTGAATTACCAAAAAAAGCATAGGTCCTTAAACATTACCTACATTTTTATTATTTCAAAAAATGTGATATACTTAAGACATGTTATTAGATTTATGATCATGATGTAATAAATTCGTATTATGTAACGGTATTCATATGACAATTATTATCTAATATAATCATTAATATGTGATATTGATTAGTTATAGAAAAATTATTACATGATATTTATTTATTGCATTATGATAATATTTCTTATAATATACTTTAGGTATACTACAGAAACCTTTTTCAAATTTAAGAAAATTATTTAAATTTGATGAGCTTTTTTGAAATCACTAGGAAAAATTAGTCCTTTTGTAGCTTTTTAAATTAAAAAGTGTTTATTATCACATATATTCCTTCTATTAAGATTTTATCCTTAAATTTGAATAGTTTCTTATATTTTCAAAATTTTATCCACATAAAGTATCACGAACCTTATATTTGATTTGAGGAGGTTGTTCAAAATTAACTCTATACAACTTCCCTTAGTTTTAGAAGGTTATTTAAAATAGATTTTGTGCCACCTCCTATTCTTAAATATGGAGAGGGTTCCTATATTTCCAAGAGTTTATCCTCATCAAATTTGAGGAAACTTAAATTATAGTAAACCTCTTTCGATTTGAGGAGGTTGATCTAAATTGATTGAATGTGACCTCCTTTAGTATGAGATGGTTGTTGTTAAGTAATTTAATTGCTTAAATTACGTTACATTCAATATTTAATATGTGGTCATAAACTTATAAACTCCAACATTGTATGTGACAAACTAGTACATAAAGGATTCTCAACCTATGTATGAACTTTTACAATATAATGCTCCAAGACATGCATTCGGAATAAAATTCTATCACAATGAAAATTAAAGGGCTACAATTTTTTTTGGATCATTGAACTCATGTTTTCAATAGAAATTTGTGAACTCTAATTATATTTCTTTGTTTAGCATCAGAGGCATTAAATAGTTCTATGATTCCTCAGGAATCACTTTCGTTCTTCAACCTTCAATACGTAACTTTTGTAGGGGGAATCCACACATTACGCTCAAAAGATAAAATTGAATAAGGAAGAAAGTAAAATTTTACAAGTTTGTTGCATCACTAGGATTATCTTTACAAGAGAATTTTACGAGATTTGATCAAAATATTTTGTTTTTCATTAAATACATCAAATAGTTCTTCAATTCCTTATAAATCACTTTCGTTCTTCAATCTTCTATGCCTAACGTCTATAGGAATCCGTGACTTTTCCAATAAAGGATATATGAAATTTCAAGAACTAAAATGAAATTGATTTAGAATATTAATCTATATAATAAAAATAGAAATAGAAATATATCTAATTAGCTAATCTAACTAATAAATAAATTAATTGCAACAAAAACCAGGTAGGGGCCCTACTTGGTAACTTGCACTACAAAGGAAAATTATGGTATAATTACTTCGCTATGAAATAAAACACATAATAGCATCATTTATATAAAAAGAGAAATACACAAGTTCACATTACAATTATAAATACAATATGCATATAATCATCATGGATCACATATACTTTTTCATCAAACTATGACATACACCAACATATGGCCTTGAGATTGGACAATTTGAACAAATTTGCAATACAAAGATATAATGTTTTCCTGATCAATCCTTAAATATTACAATCATCGACCTTCAACCTTTACTTTCATAAATTTTATATAATATAGGGGAGGATGAATTTAACCACGAATAACTGTAAAACCCTATGTATTTTTGGTTTTTAGACTCATGTGGTGATCATTTATTAAAAAACTTCCTGGATTATCCACATTGCTAGAAAACGAGTGTCGACGTTTCGAATCCCAACGGGGATCCATCATCAGGACATTTCTTGAATGAAGGGATTGAGAAAAAGACTAAGACCTTAAATATAGGTAGAAGTAGCATTCTAGAAAAAAGCCGACCAAAGTTTATAACTTTTATATATTTATTAATTTATTTTATAAAAGAGCCGACCAAAGTTTATAATTTTTTATATATTTATTAATTTATTTTATATATATAATATGATCCTAATTCCATAAATTACTTTTTCATACATGACTATTTTAAACTTTCAAATTATTGTTGGACTCAATGGCTATGGAAGCCAACATGGCAAATATGTGAGGATGTAATTATATATTATTTTATTTAATTAATAAATAAGTTGTTTCGTATATTCAGGAAAGAGAAATAAAGTTTTAGAAGACTTCTTTCCATCTTATGAAAAACTATTGGTGGTTAGGTCCACATGATGGACCATTCCTAAAAGTCTCCTAAAAATCCCTAGGAGAAAATAATTAAAAATATTCACATAATGGGAGAGAAATATTATGTTAATCACTTAGTTGGAGTGAAATAATAAGTGTAGTGGAATAAATAATTGCAGGAGAGAAATGTGTGCTTTAAAGAAGAAAAAAAATATCCTCGAAAAAAAACTAAAACAAAAGACATAGGCAAAAGACTGGGAGACCTTAAAGTATGGCATTGGTAAAAATTGGCTAGGAAGAAATCTATAAAATAAACTGCATAGATTGACCAAAGAGGTTGTTGATTTCTGAAGGCAAGAAGGTCTTAGCTTGGGGGGAATTTCTGGAGACATTTTATGGTCGGGGGAAATGTGCTCAACCCTTGAATATTCTCCAAGAAGTGATTATAGTTAGACAAATTATGTTTCTATGTTAATGTGAAATTTGAATAGTTAATGACATGTATGGATAGAATATAATATAGTTTATATATTTCCATACTAGGTTAAAATTATTTCAATAGTTAAATTTTCATGCATAATTCAACTAATTCTGAGTTTATTATTTTTCCTGAGCATGGATAAAAGAATGAAATTATGATTATTATTGACGAGAAATTGTGATGAACGAATATATGTATGTTGGATCTGATTGAAAATGAGATATGTGTTAGAATAGAAAAAAAAAAACTATGTATACTAGATTTTAGGATAGGTATTTAAGTTTTACATGTGGGATTAAGTATTTTGTTATAAGTTATAGTCATCAACATATAGATTTAATATGATTGTGGTGAATATAAATTTAATGAAGAAAAGTATTCTTAATAAGATTATAAAATTGAAGTTATAATTGACATGATAATAAGAGAAATTGATATACATATGACAGGAAATTATGGTTTCAGATTTTCTAATACCTAAACTGAACTGTACTAAAATATATATAATCTAAAATTAATGGGTGTGAGTTAACTATAAGGTTTCAGGACTAATAATAATGTCTTAAGTGGAAAAAGAGATGAGATAACGATTGAAAATTCTATATTATATTTAGGTATGTTCTAATATTAATTGCAAGGACAACATATTATGAGCGAGCAAGGAAATAGATTGTATTTATATAATAATGGTACTATTAAACGCTAAGGATATACCTAATTTATCTGTTACTAGAAACCATATTTGTATGAAATTGAATGTAATTATATTAGTTTAGATAAATAAACATATAATACCTATCCTATCCCTAATGAGTAATGAAATGTGAACTATGTTGTTAGTCTATCTATCAAGGAATTATAATACTATGCATGATCACTATTAATTGATGTTTGTAAATAGGTAAGTGACAACATGCCATCCCTTGTATTAAAGGTGTTTGTTTACTAATATATAGAAACATGGAATGTGATGTTCTTTTGGTTTTCACACTTTAAGAGTAAATTTCAATAATAGTATAAACTAAGCAGTTAGAGACACTAAACAACGAGCATAAAGGAAAATTTACAAATTGTAGATACATAAGTAGTATTTTAAATACAATTAATGAGGTGCACGGAATGAATTATAAAGTCTACATTATGAGGTAATCCTGTACAATATACTATTGTTAAATGGATAAAGATTCCATACAAATGGAGAGGAATATAAATCAGGAAGGGTTATTGAAAATAAAATAGGATAATCAACTTCATAAAAATTGCAATATAAATTAGAGGATTTTTTAACATATGTTGATTATATCAATGTTGTATAATATTTATTGATAATAGGCATAAGATGGACTGAAACTGACATCTCAGATGTTAGTGCAAGGAACCTTATATATGTTTATGTATATACATTAATCTTCTAAGTGAAATCACTATATCAATAAAGTCTTATTAACCCAAGAATAATTACATACATGCATTTTATTATGATGTAAGCAACTCTAAAAAGAACTCAACAGGTTCCTCAGTCAAACACCCTGAGATTGAAACGTTCACATATTTTAGCACAGACAAACAAAAAGTTAGCGATCGTACATTGTGTATCATTAAAAAAAAAAATTACAAATTCCAACCATTATAGTTGCAATATGGTCATACATATGGACAAAGAATTGACATGTATGTAACCATGAGATAGTATTGATCTCCAGTGGAATTGTGAAATAAGAAAAATAAGAAAATCCATGGAAATCCTTGTGTGGTTAATGAAACCTCGATGAGAACATGTGCTCAGTGTCCCTATATTTACACACAAAACAAGAAGATTCACTAAGAAAGCCAAACTATGGTACCATGGCATAAAGAAGTTAATTAATGGAAACCAAATTGAGCTTTGAAACCAAGGAGAACTCCACACATAAGTATAAACCCACCTAAAAACACAAGCCATAAGAGAATTTCCATGGACCTATAGTCATAAAAGTAATGGGTTAGAGAAAAATAAAAATAAAATATCTTACTTGATGAAGGTCGTGGCTCTTTCATCTCTAGAGCTATAAACCAAATAATATCTGACTTGGCTAGTCATGATAGAACTATAACTCTTGATTGAGTACTAATAAATAAATTTCCTAACATGGGGTGCAGAAATAGGAACAATTTAAACAGGAGAATAGGATACGAGACTATTTTACCTCAAGTCTTTGATGAACATAGCTCCAGAGGAATCCCGACGTCCATTCTAGCCGAGAGTGGCAGAAAGTGATAACCAAACTTAAGGGTTTAACCTTGGAGGAGAATAAATTAAAAGTGTCACAATATGTAAATAAAAAGAATATAAAACAACCAAAGAAATTCCATGCAAGGATAAATGGAGTGTGAGGTACTTGGGCATAGTGTTTTAAGGCCCAATGATTCAACAAACCCAACAACGATGAGTCCTAGGTATGGAATACTCTAGAAAAAATGGAAAAAAAAATTGTTAATAGATAATTGAATCCCAAGTTAGTTAGTAAAAATGTCTCAAGAAAATAAATTTTCATTGAACCAATATGCAGAAAGAAAGTGTTAAAATTTTACCTTGTAAAAGAACAAAAACCCCTGATTCAACTACAACCGGGGATCCATTTTTTCTTTCTATTGCCTCACCATGGAATAGTTGGACGAATGTAACCAAATTTGTTACTCCCTTATTGAAAAAAAAAAACCCAAAATTGACATATATGATTCTAGTCCACTAAAAAAATAAATAAAGGTAATTAGAAACTACCTCATGTAG